>LUCW03000802.1:0-15000 GCA_001586965.3 Sphaeroforma sirkka | reverse complement strand
ATCTCACCACATTCTATAATTAGCGCGAGTTTCAGTGATACCGCATCTAGAGATATGTTTACTTTACGCAATCAGCATACACCTGTAGTGACTGCAGTGCACACCATACATCTCAAGTGACTACAGTACACACCATGCATCTCAAGTGACTACAGTACACATCATGCATCTCAAGTGACTACAGTACACACCATGCATCTCAAGTGACTACATCACACACCATGCATCTCAAGTGACTACAGTACACACCATGCATCTCAAGTGACTACAGTACACACCATGCATCTCAAGTGGCTACAGTACACACCATGTATCTCAAGTGACTACAGTATACATTATGCATCTCAAGTGTGTGAATTGTGTGTACCCTCGTTCCTTATGCAATGCAGAGTAGCACGCCATACATCCATCCCACGTTACCATGTGATGTACCTTTGTACGTGCACGTACGCTCATCTCATGACATGTCTGCAACGACACACACAGTGTGTTGCTGTGTATAGTACAGGCCAATGTTTACTTTAGGTTAAAGGCACACACAGGGTGTTACTGTGTATAATACAGGCCAATGTTTACTTTGGGTTAATGGCACACACAGTTTGCTACTGTGTATATTACAGGCCAATGTTTATTTTGGGTTGAAGGTGTTCGCGTCAGTGGTTATACAGATGGAGATAACATGAGATTGTACCACCGTTGAGTCTATGCTCCATCTCATATATGTTTGGGTACAAATACTGGCTATCATCGGTGCTCTCATATATATATATTAATCGTTAGTGTTCTAATGTTTACACACAGTTGTTGTTTTCATATATATATTAATCATTGGTGTTCTGATGTTTCTACACAGTTGGTGTTCTATTGTTTACATACATTGGTGTTCTAATGTTTCCAGATAGTTGGTGCTATCATATATATATTAACCATTGGTGTTCTAATGTTTACACACAGATGGTGTTTTCATATTCACAAACATTTGGTGTTCTGTTGTGTACATAGGAGCTGATTGCAGAGAGACTGCCGGCGCTGACAGAACACTTTAAGGTCAATGACGTGGACATCGGACCTCTCATCACACCATGGCTACTCACCGTGTTTGTTATTGACACACGTACACATGTATGTGACAGAGTTCGGTACACCTGTGTCCTTATGTGCCGGGTGATCTCCAGTGTGTGTATCCGGGTATATATGTATAGGTAGTACTGTATGGGTTTTGCTCTCTAGTAGTGTTGAAGGGAGTGCTGCGGTATACCGTAGACTACGGCGCAGCTGTGTTCTGGTTTAGGGTTTTAGGGTTTTAAAATTGTGGGTTTTGAGGGTTTAGGGTTTAGTTGTTAGGGTTGAGGGATTTAGAGTACATGTCTGTTCTCTTGTATGGGCAGTGAGTGACTGCCTCCTTGTCCCTGACCTCGCAGGTGATGTTTCGCATATGGGACGCGTTCTTACTGGAGGGAGTCAAGGTGCTGATCCGAGTGGTACTTGCCATCTTCACTATTCACGAGGTGTGTGTATGTCGCTGGTAAAGATATTTGCGGATGTTGTTATAGGTGCAGGTGCACCAGTAGATAGCACTACCCCCCATGTGTATGTGCTGGCTGTTTAGATTCATATGAAATGGTGTAGGTGTGTATTTATTTTGAAGGGCATAAGGCATGTATATTCGCGGATGTAGTTATACGTTCAGGTGCATCAGCAGGGGCCGCCCCCGGAGCCATAGGTGACATACATGTGTACGTGCGAGCTGTCCCAAATTCATCTGAAATGGGGCTAGGTGTATATTTGTGGGGCAGTTTTTGGTTACATGTGATTCATCACAAATGGCACAGAATAAGTACCTGGGATAAACCGAACACTTCAAGTCCACTCCACTATTACCGTGCGTATAAATGCAAACAGCAAACAGCACCACAAATCACCTGCCATGGACACTATAGATTGTTGTCAATGTGGATACAACATACATGTTCAACTATCAGTGCTACCAATGGGTATATAATAACTGGAGTGATCATCCCGTTCATACCTACGGGACCAATCCGTTGCAACTACGCAGGTACCTACGGCACCACACCCACCAAACTCGCGGCTGTAGGTGGTATGGTCAGTTTTATATTGTTTTCCGATTTGTCAAGCCATAGCCCGCTGCGACAGAAACAGACGTACTTGGGTTCGTAGTGAGTAGGTTGAGCTACTTTACTCATATACATGTATGTCACGTTCACTGACATGCCGATGACATTCCTCCCCTCATGGTTGCTTAGCAACACTTGCTGACTGTCACAGGCAGCGACGACCTCTTTATCAGGATCAAGGTAGGACGCACCCTTCTGACCTTTGCTTCATTAATCTGCCCTACGGCTATATGTGTTTCAGGGTTCTAGGTTTTACACGTATGTGTATGAGTTCCATACTGGCTCTACTCTTCGTGTCACCATGCTATTGACATATGCACTGCGAAAGCTTTGTCTGGTTGTTGTCAAACTGAGTGTCATTTAAAAGGACAGTAGATTGTGTATACTATGTAACCACATACGTGCATGGATTGTTTATACTGTGTAACCACATACGTGCATTGATTGTTTATACTGTGTATCCACATACGTGCATGGAATGTTTAAACTGTGTAACCACATACATGCATGGATTGTTTATACTGTGTAACCACATACGTGCATGGATTGTTTATACTGTGTAACCACATACGTGCATGGATTGTTTATACTGTGTAATCACATATGTGCATGAATTGTTTATACTGTGTAACCACATACGTGCATGGATTGTTTAATCTGTGTAACCACTTAGGTTGTGTAATCACATACGTGCATGGATAGTTTATACTGTGTAACCACATACGTGCGTGGAATGTTGAAACTGCGTAACCACATACGTGCATGGATTGTTTAAACTGTGTAACCACCTAGGATGTGTGACCACAGACGTGCATGGATTGTTTATACTGTGTATCCACATAGATGCATGGATAGATATTATACAATGCAACCAGGTACGTGTATGGATGGATACTTGTTCTAACTATGCTTGTTTGTCTCCAAATCACGTTCTTAGCAATTGCCAGGCGAAACCACAGATGGAGATGAGCTCATGCAGGTATGTAGGTAAACACAGAAACCGTGCTTAGACTAAGTATAAAGAACCCAAAGTACATTCATGCAGGCATGTAGGTCCACCTAGAAAACATGCATGGACTAAGTACACACTAATCAGATATGTCAGTGTGCTGTCTGGTTTAGCGTATTGCTATTGATGATTTAACCGCAGTTATTCAATGCCAAGTATGTGCATAGTTTGATAGCATGTGCATGGTTTCACAGAATATGCATAGTTTCATAATATGTGTATAGTCTCATAGCATATGCATGGTTTGTATGCATTCGACTAGCTGCCATACGCCTTATTCATAAGGTACAACACATAGAGCTGATATCTCCAAGTTATAGTTGCATAGCAACGCGACACCTTGTCAGTGACATACAAGGGACTTTTCTCTGGTTACGTCAAGGGTGAATAAGCGTTTATTGAAACCACGTTCTTGTTACATCAAGTGTGAATTGACATTCAACTTTTATCTCTGCTTGCAGGTCGCATTCGGACTCAAGAAGTTCAAATGGCAACACATCCAACAGAAAAGGATAACTCTCTTTCAGCAGCGGTCACAATAAACGTATACACGTACACATCCCTTTGGTCACACTAATTCCAGCGTCTTTCTGTTTAAACTTTCACCCCCGTGCGTTGTAGTCTGTAGCATGCGCACAGTTGCGTTGACACGAAGATACGCTTTAAATACTATTCTATTAGTCTTTATGTTGCCTTGACACAGAACGCTTTGAATACTATCCTATGAGTCCCTGTGTTGCGTTAACACGCAGATACGCTTTGAATACTATACTATTAGTCCCTGTGTTGTCTTGACACAGGTACGCTTTGAATACTCTATTATTGATCTCTGTGTTGCGTTGACATGCAGATACGCTCTGAATACTCTACTATTAGTCTCTGTTCCAGGATTACTCCTACTATTACACACTCCTCTCATTATAGATTTAGGGAACAGGAATTGTGTATAGTCGTCATGAGGGTTTCTGAGCCGGTGAAGATCCACTGATTGTATGCTTGTTTGTTTGTATGTGTTCATTTATGTATCTACTGTATGTATGTATGCATGCGTGTATGGGTTGGTTTGCATGTTCATGTGCGCGTGCGTGCGTCCGATATATATATATATATATATATATATATATATATATATATATATAAATATATATAAATATATATGTATCAATGTACCTATGTATTTAAGTATGTTTGTATGTATGTATGTATGTATATATGTATGTATGTGTTTGTGTATGTATGTATGTATGTATATATTTATGTATGTTTTTGTGTATGTATGTGTGCATATATATATGTATGCATATATATATGTATGTATGTATGATGTATATATATATATATTTGCATATAAATATATATAAATATATATATATATATATATATATCGTCACGAATCGATCCCGAAAAATTGTGCACTAAAAGTGAACAGGTAGTTTCTCACAATACACAAGATAACAATTTGGGTTAAGAATATTCGAAGTCATCACACGGCGACAATCACAGCACCTCAAGCCAGTCTACCACATCACTAGCTTCATCAACGTCGACTGCAGAATTTGCCAGCGACGAATCACGAAACTCGGAGTGAATACATACATAAATACAGTATTGTACAATAAAGTGTTTACGAATATTGGAATACGTTCAATTTTTAAAACTGTAGCGAAATATTGTCTCTAACGAAATTTTCCTAGCATCAAGGCGACAGCAGCACCGGCGGCGACAGTCGCAAGGGCAAAGTAGTGAATTCGGTTCAAACCACTCACTACTACATCAGGAATGTGGCGATGTGCGAGTTTCATCACGGTCATGTCGAAGTTTGTTTGGGGCGAGAAACGTGCCTTCAAGTCATTCAGATTTGAATTGATCATAATAGACTTCATGTGACTGAACTCTACAAAGCCTTGGTACCCATGGTACTTGCCGCTGCCCGAATTTCCTACCCCTCCAAAAGGAAGATTCTCATTCAGCATGAATGTAATGGCATCATTGAACTGGAGACTGCCTGCAGATACGTTCATAAACATGTCCTGTACGTGTCTATCATGTGTGAACGCATACATGGCTAGTGGTTTTTCTCTTGTTAGAATCGAATCGATCGCTTGCTCAGCATCATCTACTCGTAAGATGGGTAGGATGGGACCGAAGATCTCCTCCTGCATACAAGCAGCAGCGTGGTAAGCCTCAGAGTCAACCCCGAAGTCTAAAAGCGTAGGCGCGACATAGAAGTCCGAAGCGTCTGTTTCGCCACCATGAACTATGTACTTGCTATCACTCTTTATCATATGGGCTAAGCGCTTGTGATGTGCTGGTACCTTTGCCATACGCCCATACGATTTACTTTGCTGTGGATTGGCGCCGTACTGGGCGACAATCGTTTCTTTCAGCGTGTTTATGAAAGATTCGGCGATGGAGCTATCTACGAACATGTGATCGGGTCGTATACACGTTTGTCCAGCATTTAAGCCTAATGAGGCCCACACGATACGCTTGGCAGCTATTGCTAAATTGGCACCCTTGCCAACGTACACCGGTGATTTGCCACCAAGTTCTAGTATACATTTGGTCAAATTTGGTGCGCCTGCTTTGGCTACCATTCGGCCAAGTCCGGGTGAACCAGTTGCAAAAATAACATCCCAGCGCAATGTCAAAAGATCCTGTAGCTCGTCAAAGCCACCGGAAACAATGCTGATAACTTGATTGTCCATGTACTTCGGAATCAGCTCACACAATAACTTCATTGTCTCGGGTGAGTGTGTCTCAGCTCCTGTTTTGATAACAACAGCATTACCGGCTGCAATGCTTGCAGCCATAGGATCGACGATAAGTGTAATCGGATAGTTCCAGCAACCGATAATCAGGGCCGTGCCCAGAGGTTCAGGCTTGATCATGGATGTGGCCGGATAGTTGAAAACATCTGTGTTTACGTGAGTTGCTCTTGACCAGTTATCTACATTGGCTATCATGCTATCAATACCGTTGATTGAGGCTTGTGTCTCCGCCAACCAAACCTCCTCGGGACTCTTACCCAAATCCGCATGTACTGCCTTTTGAATATTTTTCTCATTTTCACTTAACATACTTCTAAGAGCCTGTAGTTGACTCTTTCTCCAGCTTAATGGAACTGTAGTGCAAGCTCTGAAGGCTATGTTAGCACGCTTATGAGCGTCGGCAGCACAGGTTGGCACCATCGTAGTTTGGATATATTTTAAATATGGGAATGTTTCAATTGCCGATGTTGTCGGTTTTGTGTGATACTAGTCCATGTATGTGTATGCAATACGCTTATATACTTCGTAAGCAGTAAGTAGATAATGGTAAACTGGAATGTCGCTGAATCATAAATACCACCACATTTGACCGATCGTGGTTTCCTTCTAGTCGACTCTCTATGATAGACTCTCTCTCTACTTTAGAGTGGTAGGACTACAGCTAAGCTCATTACGTTATGGGTTACGGAATAGAAGTTGAACGATAACAGTTATAAGGTGATCAGAAGAGCCTACCTAAGTTCTTTTTTAGAGGACTGGTTCGTATGGTGAAAGCGGTACACACTTAAATGTTTAGACCCGCAAGGTGCACCTGTGATCATACAAAGGACCGTATCTGGAATAAAAGTTGAACGTAAACGTATATTTATTCGATTTACAAGTTTTAACGGAAACCGGTTTGAGGTTAGCTCTACAGTCTATTTATATACAAAAGAAGAGAGAGAGAGATACAGAGAGAGTGGCAGTGAGGCGAGAATGAATGCACATAATCATCTCACTACTGAATCAGAACTATCGCATATAATCTACAGCATTGCTAAATATGGTAATTCGTCTGCGACTCGAGAGCCTAGAAGATATTTTATTTTTTCAACCCCAAGTTCTTCGACTCTTTGATTTCAGAATTTCAGAAGTGAGAAGTCACTCTGACTCAAGTCAGAAACGAGAAGTGAGATTGGACTCCCTGGAGGCTATGCCTTTTTCGTTATTTTTTTTTACAAACAAATCTGTAGGTCTACTATGTTTTTTCAAAATATTGTACTTTTCTCGATTCTGGAATCTGGAGTACAGTACATATCTTATTGATTTTTAAAAAAAAACAAATATTTATATATGTATACATATACATATGAAAATATTTTTGTTATTCTTTTCAAAACAAACAAAAAAAAACAATAATATGAGTGTGAACTGTTGAAGTATTTAAAAATACCAGTAAATATGGAGATTTGTTAAGACTGCGACCACTACGCCTGCGACAGGGTCTTGCGGCCACTATGTCTGAGGTTCTCGCCTGCGACCGCTAAACCTGCCGCTCTCGTATGCGACCCGTATAATGTCTGAAGCTTTTACTTGCGATTCTAGGATTTTAGGGTTTTAGGGATATAAACAAATACATATATCATAGCCCACTGAGAAACAAGAGATCAGTTGTCGATTATTCAGGGGAGTATGCATATTTACATACATACATTTATACATACATAAATATATACAAATATACATATATTCGTATATACAGCAATTAAAAGAGGTATATACATATATATACATGCATATACATACATAAACATATACATATACATATACATATACATATACATATACATATACATATACATATACATATATATATATATATATACATATATATACATATACATATGCATATATTACATTATTATATATATACATATACATATATATACATACATATGCATATTATTATACATATACATATTACATATACATGCATATACATATATTGCCATATATACATATGCATATACATATACATATACATATACATATGCATATACATATACATATACATATACATATACATATACATACATTGATACATATACATATATACATATACATATACATATACATATACACATATATATATATATATATATACATATACATATACATATACATATACATACATATACATATACATATACATACGCATATACATATACAGAGTCGTGAGTCGTGACACTCCTAATATAAGTCCTGAATCCTTTGGCCTGAGGCTGAGAGCAGACTTCAATTCGTACCTGACTTTCGATGAAAACGTAGTATGTTTTACGTTAACGCATCATATATTTATAGTAGTTTTACTATATATATATATATATATATATATATATATCGAATTGCATCTGGGGCTCTGTTCTAGAATTAGTTCAGCGAAAAGTAATTAGTCCTTCTCCGGTAGAAATCACATGACCTGATTGGCAAGGAGGGAATTGACGAGTGGCACATTCTTCAAAGTGGAAAATCTATCTTCAATTCTTCCTTGTAATCGCGACCAATTTTCATTCGAATGCATACGTTCAGCAGCGATTGGAAAGTATATAAATTCTGGACATCTGAGTCAAACACAGAGTATTAGTTGTATTACCTTCGGAAATGATTTTATGTACTGTTTTTTTTAATCAAATCAATATTTGAGTCTTAATCGAGTTTTCGTCACGTAATCCGTCTATAAAGGGATACTGATCCATAAGTATATCTGTAATGTCTACCGTAAGTCAAACTGGTGCAATATTCATTTGTCAACTATTCACGGCTTTCGATATCATCGTATAACTTAGTGATTTGATCCTGGTACTTCTTGGTTGCGTTCACGCGCTTCAGCTTGAAGGTGGGTGTAAGCAGTTCATTGTCAATACTGAAAGCCTCAGGCTCTACGATGAAGTCTCGGAGCTTTTCGAAACCTTTGAGCTTACATTCTTTGTGCATGTCAAGTACCTCCGCAGCCAGCATGGCCTTCAACTCGGCTGTTTGAGCAATACTCTTAGCATCGCCTGAGATGTTGTTCTCCTTAGCCCAGGCAACAATCATCTCGGCATCGGGTACAACAACGGCCACAGGGTATGCGTGGAATGAGTCACCGGTTACAAACACCTGCGCAATATGGTCGCACTTGCCGTACATGGCCTCGAGGTTCTCAGCGGCCAAATACTCGCCCTGGGACAGCTTGAATATAGACTTCTGGCGATCAATGATGGACAAGGTGCCGTCGGCATTCCAACGGCCTACATCGCCAGTGTGGAACCAGCCCTTCTCATCGATATCTTCCTTCGTCTTCTCGGGATTTTTCAAGTACGAACCAAACACATTGGTACCCCTGACGCACACTTCACCACGAGGACACTCATCAGTAGTCAGATAGTTCATCTCGGGAATGCTGACAAGCTTCACTTCATTGGAAGCCATCGGTGATCCCACATGACCGAGTTTCATATCGTTGTAATGGGTGATAGTAGCACCTGCTGTTGTCTCGGTCAAACCATAGCCCACCATGATAACTGGGCACACACAGACTCGTAGGAACTCATGGATAGCTGTTCCTAGAGGCGCTGACCCGGTGAGGATCCATTTGACACGTCCACCAAGTGCCAAGCCCATGCGATCAAATACCTTCTCATTGAGCACAGGGGTGTCCTCTCCGCGTTCCAACGCTGCGAGACGCATGTCATATGCGCTCCTGAAAGCAGCCTCTTTTTCAAGACCACCAGCCTTAACACCTTGGTTGATCTTGTCGTAGATGCGCGAAAGAATACGAGGCACGGCGATGAAGAAAGTTGGCTTCAAGGTTTGTATATCCAGCATCAGCTCGGGTAGTTTTCCTTGATAGAAACCAATACTACATCCCCGGCTAACACATAGCGCTTGTACCACTCGTTCAAAGATGTGAGCCAAGGGTAGAAATGAGAAGTGCACATCCTGGTTAGATACGTGAAGGCGTTCCTGAAGTGAAATTACATCGGACATTACGTTGCTATGGGTGATCTGCACACCTTTGGGGTTGCCCGTGGTACCCGATGTGTACATGAGTACCGCAACATCCGATGCAGTGGGAGGATCGTGCGGGAACACATTGTCCACGCCCATATCCTTTAGTTCACACAGGTTGAGTAGCTCAACGCCAGCTTTTGTGAATCTAGCCTTGTCCTCAGATGTGACAACATCGAAGCAAATGGCGTACTTGAGATCTGGTAGACCCTTTCCAATGGCTGTAAGAACGGACTCAAGACGAATTTTTTCGAAGAAAGCAGCCACCATTTCGCTATGCTCCACAACGTAATGAACAGAATCAGGACCAAGTGTATCGTAGATTGCCACTGATGGCAGCGTGTATGACGACAAAGCGTGATCAGTCAACGTCCATTCCATTCGATTTTTGGAGTATAACCCAACGGTCTGGTTTTTCCTAATACCAAGGCTTTTTAGTCCAGAGCCGATCAGCGTAGCAGTATTGCTTGCCTCTAAGAAATTCATGAACTCGTAGTCTCCGACGCTTGTGCTACCATCTTCATTGTGTACAACCTTGCGTTCGCCTAGATATGGTCGGTCAGGGTTCTCGGCAACTGTAGTTTGGAAGCTCTCGTACGTGGTGCAACGACCAGGTACGTCAGCCAGCAACTGAGCGGGCCACGTGGCTTCACCATCCACATAGTTTGGAAAACGATGAGCAGACGATCCCCAGTCAGCGCCGGGTGCTACAACGCTTTGCGCCTTCAGATCTGTGTTCAGAGGGTTAGGAAAGCAAGATTGCATCTCTTGGGGAATTGCTTGCGTGTTAACCATATTTTTACGATATGTACTTGTTTTGATTGTTGTTGTGTAATATAAATTTTAAACCGATATTTCACCGAACGATAGAAGCCTTTAAATACTAAAGGTATCACCTTGCAATTATAAAAAATTCAGATTTATTAACACAATGTGCTTGTCATAACTTGAAATTTCCGCTTTGCGGCAGTGCCAACTGCCAAGAGTGTGTCATTTCTAGTTTCAGATTGCCAGTTTGATAAATACATACAAGGCTAAAGTCTACACTCTACAACAACCACTACAGTAGCCAGTACTACTCTTTCTCTCTCTCGCTATTTACTATATACTACTATTTACGATTTGCTCTCTAATCTCTTGTGTAAAAGTAGAGGAGTAGAGAGTAGAGACTAGAGAGAGAGAGTTTGAGAGCAGTGAGAAAGAGAGAGAGAGAAAATTGTACACTGGATAAAATATATATTTATTGTCATGATCCAGAGCCCTGAGGGCCATGACCTACTTAGGCAATAACTGATCGCAAATTTGCAGGCGCCAGGCAGCAAAAGACCATAAATAGGTTATGATAAGTCTTGTTGATAAACAGGTTATGATGAATTGTTGTTTGTTTTAAAAGAAAAAAATATTTTTTTTTTTTCACTGCTAAGCTCATACGATAAATATGGGGGTACGGGCTTAGCTACATTGTTTTTTTAAATCTTTTTTATTATAGAAAAATATAAATGCATTCATATATAAAAATAAAAATGATTCAATGATTCTACGGCGCTGGCCGGCTGGCAGTCTGGACTCTGGCGGTTGGAGTTTTCAGTTTTCGAATGATCGAGTCAAAAAAATAAATTTGTTGCATAACAAATTGAGTGACAAAATATTGGTTCAGAACTTCCGGAACTTCAGATAAACCTAAAAACTATGTAAATACCTCTCTCTAGTATGGAGTTCTTCTGTTCATCAATTGTTATTTATATTTAGATAACTTTTTTAAAATACGAATCCGGAATTCAGGAATGTCTTTGAATTATGACTATCCGTTTACGACGGTTGCAAACTATTTGGCGAATTTTTGAGTAACCACACTCTTTTAAAAAGGGCAGTTCCGAGGTATTAGAAATCATCCCGAAACGTCGGAAATCATTTCAACCATATCGTTTACCATGTCTGGTCGAATACCACCCGATTAATTTGTGCAAAAAGAGGCCGTTTTTTAAAAAAATATAAAAAGGTGTAAATACTAAATAGACTGTATTTTTTTCATATTTAGACTGTATTTAAAAAAAAATAGGGTGTAAACTGTAGACTCTTCAAGAGTGTAGTGTAGTGTAGACTGGAGAGTGTAGACTGTAGTGTAGACTGTAGATTGCAGACTGCAGAGTGCAGAGTGTTAGAGTACAGACTATACTTACACTATAGTAGGAGTGTAGGGCTGAATATGTGTAGCCTGTAGGAGTGTAAGTGTGTTAGGAGTGGGGATTGGGGACTGTCACTGGGGAGTGTATTTACTATTTAGTGTGGGGACTGGGGCACTGGGCCCACTGGGGAGTGTAGATGACAAGCCGACAACTCTTACTATAAGTAGGACTAGTACTACCAGTAGTACTGACTACTGTAGTAGGCGAAGCAGCGTAGGGAGTAAAAAATATATAGGGCCGTATGCCTTTAGGCTGCATTTTTACTCTATGAAGAGCCACATCTACTTCGCCGAGTCGTGAGTCGAGACACTCCTAATATAGTAAAAAGTGTTCTGCCGATTGGCTTGCACAACAATAGAACCGCATATGTTTTATCTATTATGTATCGCTATGTCAGTTTTGAGTGTCTGACTTTCGAGTTTGATTACCACTTTCAGTGATTTGTTTTCGAAATAAATACTGATTTGTTTTATAAAGCTATGTAATAAATACTTCAAAAAATTTATCTATATTGATCCGATCGCTATTTGTTTTGTTTAATAAAAAAAAAGCCGTGGACACATTTATTATACACACCCCAATGATCCCAATCCTTTTAAATACATAGCCCATAGTTTTTCTAAAATTAGTCAAAAGGATATGTAGGCATAGTCGCCATATTTTTTTTTGGGTTTGTGTATTTTTCAACTATAAAAAATAGAAGAGAGGGCACGCCGTAGGACAGGAAAGGGTAAGACAACTGGCTTTCTGACGGAGGCGGCGGAACCATAAGAAGCAAGTCTATATTTGGCCCCAGGTCTGATAAATATAGTTTCTGATGTAAGTAAGCAATAGGGCTCTCTATAGATAATAACAACAGTAGGACTGGATGTGTCCATCACTAGTTCACTAGATACAGCTCGATAGGAGTTTTCATATAGTTTAGTGTATTCGAGTAAACACAGTATACTATAACCAGAGTCAAACTACAATAGACGCATAAAGCAGACAATTAATAATCATATAATCCAGATGTCTGTGGCGAAATCTCTAAGATCTTTGCCTGCATCTAGTAAGCATGCCTACGACTATGTGATTGTAGGTGGCGGAAGTGCCGGCTGTGTATTGGCCAATCGCCTTTCATCGAACCCCAATGTACGAGTTGCCCTACTGGAAACGGGCCCAGATGACAATACACCCTTGATCCGCAACCCCAGTGGTTTCTTTTGGACCGTACCTCACAGTACAAAGTATAATCACCGGTACTTTACGACACCTCAGGAACATTGTAATGGTAGAAGCATGTTTCAGCCTCGTGGGCGTGGTATTGGTGGCTCCTCGGCTATCAATGCCATGGTATACATTCGGGGCCTAAAATACGATTTTACCAACTTGTGGGCTGGTGAAGGTAAATGCAAGGGCTGGGAGTGGGAGAATATTCTTCCCCTATTCAAGAAGTTGGAATGTAATGATACCCTTACGAATGATCCGTACCATGGCACTGAGGGACCTCTTCACGTGCGAACTCAAGCACATATCGGCCCTTACAGCGAGCGCATCGTCAAAGCAGGCAATGAGATAGGATGGAAAACAACCAAAGACTTCAATGGCGAAGATCAATCTGGAGTGGGGTATTACCAGTACACGCAACTCAAGGGTGGTCGCTGCAGCTCTGGTGTTGCCTTCCTTACTCCAGAGGTTCGAGCTCGTTCAAATCTGGATATCATCGTTGACGCGCACGCCACAAAGGTTCTTGCGGAAGGCAAACGTGCGACTGGAGTGCATGCAGTGGTATCAGGCAGCTCTGATGCTGCTAACCCGGTTACTTTTGAAGCAAAGAATGATGTGATCCTGTGCGGTGGTGCATTCAACAGCCCACAGTTACTTATGCTCTCCGGGATTGGTCCCAAGGACCAACTGGCCAAGCATGGAATTGATGTGGTCCATGAATTGCCGGGTGTGGGGCAGAATCTTCAGGATCATGCTGACATCTGCGTCAATGCGAAAACTTGGAGTATTAGCATGCCGCTGCAAATCGGACTCACCAACCTGCCCAATCAGATTAAGCACTTCTTCCTGGGCGTTCTCAAGGATGAAGGAGTGTTCATGGGAGATAACCAGATGGTCGGTTCATTCTTCAAGAGCAGGCCTGACATCCCCGCTAACGATATTCAAATGCATGTCGCCCCCTTTTATTACAAGGATCACGGCGCTACTTTACGATACGGTGGTGGCATTACAATCAAATCGTGTTACATGCGCCCCGAGTCCCGTGGCACGGTCCATCTGAAGTCAACGAACCCAATGGATGCCCCTCTAATTGATCCCAGATACTACGATGTACCGGCCGACTTCGACCCTATGGTGGCTGCAGTACGAAAGAGCATCGAGCTGATTAAGACCAAGGCCTTGGCTGAAGATAAACTGGTGGTCAGTGGCTTCGACGATAAGGATGTTGACAACCTTACGGACAGCGACATTGTTGAGTATCTACGTCAAAATACGGAATCTATCTACCATCCGGTGTCTACCTGTAGAATGGGACCGGCATCAGACCCTATGGCGGTTGTAGACCACTCTAATGGCCTTAAAGTACATGGCATGGAAGGATTAAGGGTCATCGATGCGTCCGTAATGCCCACAGTGGTGTCCGGAAACACAAACGCACCTACCATGGTGATAGCCCAGAAGGCTTACAATCAAATGATTGGCCAAGACCGAGTGGTCGATGTCACTGACGACGTTGCTGGTCTATAGGTTTGACTAATTTTATTATTATCTATATGCCTATCAACATGCTTTATAGCTTAGTACCAATTCTAAATAAAAAAAGTGCACGCAACCTGGAATGTAGTACAATCTATTATGTCGCAAATTGTAATAAAACC
>LUCW03000801.1:0-32500 GCA_001586965.3 Sphaeroforma sirkka | reverse complement strand
CTCTGAATGTTTTTTTAAAAACAAAGCAAAAATTGGGCTATGCAGACTTGCAGAGCAGCTGGGTTTGTAATCCAATCATTATATGACATTGAGAAAATATATCACAGCCATAGGCCTATTTTTACATTTTTCTAGTACTGGTCGATTTTTTAAAAAGATTCACACGTGGAATGGGCCCATGGCGGACGGTCAGCTAAAAGGACTAACGGATATTGGGATATATATTTACGATTGTCGCTTTTGTAAAGTATTCTCTTTGTTGTTATAATTTTATATGTACATACATATTTTAAATACTGTTTGTTTTTAAAAAACAATAATATCAACCATAACCAAACAAACAAACCAAATCTTCAAATTTTTTAAATACATACATTTGGTTTTGGCTATTTTTAAAAATAGAAAACAAAAAGGAGGCTATGATATATCTATTATTTGTTTTTGTTTTTTGATACAAAAACATAAAAAAGGGCGCCAACTGTTTCCCGCCATTCTTCAAAGAGCCTACTCTTTTAATTTTATTAAAAAATCTTCAAGGTTGAATAACGTACTGAACAGAATCTATTTACGTAAAAAATTGATTGATTTTATGCATAATTTCTGTTGAGGACATAGAAGTTAGAACCAATTATACTCAATGCTTGTATCTTAATTCTGCTGCTGATGCAGTTTTGATTGGACCAATGTTCGAGTTTCAAAGAATGTATTTTTGATCACTTACTATCAGATTACCAAAACCATCAATCATTTCAAGACGAAAAAAAACAAACAGAAAATATGTTTTGCGATGTTTCAAACGAGAGAGTACAATTTTTTTAACAAACAACCTATTTTTATTTGTAGGTATTCTCAACTCATTGAGCTCTATGTCGCTGTCGCAAACTCTGCCTACGGCCTACGGACTACGGCCCTACGACACATCAGTATCAACAACAAGAAGAGAAAAGAATGAATAAGCGACGTTCAAATTCACATTGCAGATTGCAGAAGCACATGTGTTTATTATTATTTTTCGCGGTTGCAACACAACGAATCAGAATTTTTCAACAATTTTGCACTCCACCAGCAGGTATCAGCCCACAATCCACATTGTTCAGCTGTCCGGCGTCCGCCGTGAGCTAAAAATATTTGTTTGTGCATAGACATGTGTAGTGATTTTGTTTTTTCTTTAATGAAAATGAAAATGACCTTTGTTCTGTTAGTATTGTTTTTTTGAAAGAAATCAAAATATTGTTGTATCGAAAACCCTTAATTTTTATATCGAACACCAATCGGAAAAGCCTTCCGTTCAGACAAAACCCATTTTAGGTCTAATTGAATAAAGAATTTTGAATAGAATTGCATAATTTTACCTACTTCTGTATGCAACACCTCAAAACAATCGAACGATGTTTTTTTTTAATCAGTTTTGAATAAATATTTTCGTAGACTTATGCACATTTCCAGTTTTTCTGTCGACCCCCGAGTATAAAAGACAGAAATTTTCTGCCAAGCTGTCAGTTTAAAAATTGTTGCAGAAAGTTTAGGTGCTTTTGCAACTCTAATTATCTTACCTGTACGGCATTTGAATGATCAAATTGCCACTTCAAATTACTCGCTTTTGTTCAGATAGTCAGTGAATTCAGTTCTTCTCTAGCTTCCTTCTATTCCCTTACCCAGCCGATCTTGTATCTGATGTCCATGACAACCATGCTTGAACATTTGACCGACATCATGAAGCCAAAGGTATATGATGAGAAAAGGCTTCCACATGGGTCTGCTTGTATAGAGATATCGGCTAATTGATTTTGCTAGCATGCTTCTATTGTTTATACTGATATACATTATATTTACTGCCCATTGGTAAGGTAGCGTGGGTAATAAAGTTGAGAATTGTACTATTCTTTCAATTCTTTGTATGCTTCGAGGGCTTTAACATCGTGTTGCATAAGCATTAACTTAATTGTGTTGCGTTCTTTTGCATTTAGCTTTTGGAATGATTCAAGTCTAGTTTTGTATAAAAAAATAACTAGTTTTAATGACTTAAATATATCAAAATCAATTTGTGTTTTAATATTAAGTCTGAGGTATGGTTCTAAGAGAAGGAAAGTTGTCATTGTTTTTGAACAATCAATTAAACAAAGAATGGACCTATTTTTAACCCTCAGCCCGAGATGGTAGACTTGTGGTCCAATTCGGATATCTCCTTGAAACGTCCTGGAGATGATCAGGAATCAGGTTTGCCGCTCAAAAAAGTGAGAAAAGAGTGTCGCCAGAGACGCAAGTCTGTGCATTTTGTAGACGCTGCACTTGAGGAGGTTTTTATCATCCCTGCCAAAGAAGAAACATGGCCGTATGGTTCATTGTACGGAGAATCTCTCCCAAGATGCTTCGAAGAGTTCAATCATCTCTACAACCCAAAAGAGAAATGTAGTGATAAGTCGTCCGTATCTTCAATCGACGCAACAGAACATTGTACACCAGCTAAGTCTAGTTTTAACATAACAGTCGGACATTCTTATCTTATGTATGATGGCAGTATTCTTAAGGCCGTTTGTGCGACTTCCTCTGGCTTTATTGGGAAGAAGTTCATAAAAGTTGAACATATCGAGGAACAACTCAAATCCGGAAAGGTCGATATTCGTCTTCGTCCCGCAGATTATGTGGAGACGGATGAATATGTCACTATCAGCCAATCGGAAGTGGCTGTGCAATGTGTTGTATCATGTGTCGGAGATGGGGATCAGGATATGGATGGACTGAAGAAGTTCTTTTTTGGTTGGTTTTACTCGATCAAGAGCAGCAGTTTGTTACCGTACGCTGTAGGCTCGAAAGTGGAAGTATACTGGCCGTCCGATCAAACATGGTACGAAGGGATCTTGGAGGATGCCAAAGATGGGTTTCACCGAGTAGTATACACTGAGGATGACTCTGAGGAGTATCTCAATCTTGCCCAATTTCAAGAGAACGGTCACATCAAATGGCCTTGAGTTGCAAACTGTTGTTAACTCAGCATTTTCATTCGAGTGTCCTGGCTTAAGGCTGGCTACCCGGAGATCCTAATAGTGCCAGTGGAGATGTTATATATTATTTATTTTACATTTGTTGATTCTGAGACAATTCGCCATCTGGTGGCCGCCTAAGGATACTCTGTAGAGTGATGACGCGTTCCATCCGATTTTGATGGCCATCTTAACACATATTTTGTATGACGCCGATTTGAGTCCCGACTATTCTTGACCTGCGGCTGCCATACCATGAGATTTTACAGCATGAACACCCATATGAACTTAGGAGTGTGTACAACATAACCGGGAAACAACTTCACTTATCACAGTCGTCCCCCCGCATATAGAACCTTCACCTATCAGGTGAGGATTAGTATTAGTAACACGGCGTATGACTCGTATTCGTCGCGTTCATTTAATTATAATTTAGTGGGATAGTCTGGAACTATCCCCGCAATAAACATTTAGGTTGGAGCATTCAAGCTCCAGTCCTTGAAAGACAAGAATTGGTATTCAAAAACACATTTGATAAAACAATATTGTATATATATTCAGGCGAATTTCGAAAGTATCACACGGGTGTCTTAATCTGAAGCCTGAAGGTTTATCCTTCTTTTGGGCTGGAACGCTACTATTCATGAGGATCTATACAGTCTATATTGTAGCTTTATATAGTGGTGTTGAAACCCATGTCTGCCTTGTGATGACACTATGTGATGCTGTTGCAGTGCAACAGAAATACAATACAAACGCACGCAGGGCATGAATGTCGCAATTCTTTCGAGAGGCAACAAAATATACACATATTAGCAAGAATGAGCTCTGGTATTTTGTGTGAGATACACAAACCAAGCAAACTGTAGAGCAAAAATAGCTTCGTGGCGGTATTTCACATTCAACCTTGCCTTAGAGGTTCCCTTCCGGGATCCCTTTCAACCCACTAAACTGAAGTCGTTATTAAAGCTTGTCTTTTTAAAATAAAAAGAAACGGGCTTGGGGTGTATTAATTCTCTACCACTCGAATACTATGCTGTCAAATTGTTCGCCTTTGCTGGCTTGTGCCTCAACGATAAAACAAAGACGAACATAATATGAATTTCCCACAACAGTAGCATACACTTCTTACGCTGTCGTCGCGGTGTTTCCTTGCGCAACACGTATATATGTTTGTATCTACATATGTATATATGTATGCATGTATGTAAGTATGCATGCAGTAATGCTTGCTGGAAGCATGCATACATGTGGCGTGTATCTATGTATATATACGCATGTATGTATGTATGTTATGTATATATGTTATGTATGTATGTATGTATATACGTATGTATGTATGTTATGTATGTATCCGAGCAAGCATGTATGCATTTGTATATCCATGCACTTCTGTATGTATGTATGTACTTATGTATATGTGAGTATGTATCCAAGCATGTGTATGTTTGTATGTATCCATCCAATGTATGTATGTATGTAAATATGTATGTATCTATGGATCTAAGGTATCTGTGTATATATATCATACATATTTATATATAATATATATATATATATATATATATATATATATATATATATATATATATATATATATATATATATATATATATATATATATATATATATATATATACATCCATATATATTTATATATATATATATATATATATATATATATATATATATATATGTATTATATGTATATATATATATATATGTATGTATATTATGTATGTGTGTGTGTGTGTGATTTCTGTGTGTGTGTGTGTGTGTGTGAGAGAGAGAGTGTGTGTGTGTGTGTTTGTGTAAGTAGCGGGTGTGAGTGATTGCCACAGTATGCTTATTGGCCCCGATTTCGTTCTATATTTCACTGAGAATCATATATCATCATTTATACAGCATATAAACTTCAACTGCTTGTATCACCAACGATTCAGCTTATAGCATCAACTGGTACTATGACCATTCATACAGCATGTAACCACAACTCAAGCACAACAAAGAAATACTTGTAAACACTGTAGCCTACGATTTATCTTTTAAAAGGCCACTTGTTAAATTTTTGTTTTTTTTTTAATGCGCCGAACAGCTTTTTTGGCGGGCTCCTTCACATCATGTGTTCTGAAGTTTTATGTATTCACATTCATACTGTATTTATAATGACCTCGATGAGGCTCGATAGGTATTTCTTTCTAAATACTATTTTTTTTTAAACGGTATTTATTGTTTATAGTTGACATCTCTGTAAAGTGTTGAGTATCGATCTACGCGAATACACTATCAGCTTGTGCACGGTGATCTATATATCTATCTCAACAATATATTGAGATCCCAGTACAAGGCCGGAGTATCGTTCCATGTGAACACAATCTCAGTCTTTTTTGGTCGATGATGCAGGCAAATTTGTATTCGCGCTTGCGTGCGAAGTCAATAAACCACCGGTTGGCGTGTACCACACTGCGGAAGCATAACCAGATTCAAGTCACAAATGAGCGTTATGTTAGGAGAAGCCTGCACAATGAAGTTGACACATCGAATTACATACGCATTCGACAATACACGAGTGCGTATGTTGCTGAAATAGGTTCAAACGACGTAAATTTTAAAACTAAAGCTGTAAATTCGAAGACCAAGGTTGTGGTGGGCATGTCCGGAGGCGTTGATTCGAGTGTTGTTGCACTTCTTCTCAAACAACAAGGGGTATGTCACAGTTTTGTCCATATTCATTGTGGCTGTAATATATCATAGTATATATACCAAACTAACGACACGATCACTCAATTTGGACATTAGTCTGCTCATCCGGGATTTTAATTGTATTGCTCCATAGCCGCCTTTATTACAACCTATTTTGAATATAGAATCAGATTTTAATACTTGTCGTTTATATTTGGCCAACAAATAAGTGTGTACTTGTATGTACTTCCGTGTGCCGCCTGAGAGCCTCCATCATGCGCAATAGGTAGCTTTAATACGTCCAAATAGAATCTAGTTCACATGAATTATATGTGATGCCACACAAACAGTTTTGCATACATACCGTTCCCTTGAATGACATATAGGTGGTGTTCAGTTTCCTATTACTCGTTTGTATGCCATCAACGAGGAGAACGTATGCAATTGATTCACGGCACCGTAGGACCATTAACAAAATTTTGTTTTTTCGTCTTTAGCTAGTATTAATAACAACCAGATAACCTAGATAATAAACTTCACTGGAGCCAACTTATCTGATCCCGTGCATATTAATCACATGCGCGAATCTATACATGACCACAATATCACAAAGCGGTATCCGTTGCACAAGGACATAATCTCAGCAGTGCTCCATTCTGTATTTTGTTCTGTATTTTTCAGTATGATGTGGAGGGCTTGTTTATGCAAAATTGGGATACTCGGGATGAGCAAGGACATTGTTCTGCTGACGCAGACTATAAGGATATGCTAGACGTATGCCAAAAACTGGGTATAAAGGGTATGCACACATGGATTCTAATAAAGGTTATGTTGCTCTCATACAGCAAAGCAGTGCCTTTACAAAGTTTGGTCTCGATTGTTTTTCATGTTCAGACATAGCAATTGATTTGTGTGCCATATATGCTGTACTGCCCGATGGTTGAATGCGGCTTATCAGGTGCAGAGTGAGTGGACGGGAGCATACGAATACATTTTTTCATGGCAAGTCCTTATATTCACTAAGAATTTTGGGAGGAAGTGCTTCAAACTATCCCGAAAAATGAGTTATATTTAACCTAGCCAATTAAATGGTATATTCCTCCGACTATTAGGGCATCGGGTCTCGTTTGTTAAGGAATACTGGAATGATGTCTTCGAAGGGTTTCTGCAATCGTACGAGAAGGGCCATACACCAAACCCTGACATATTCTGCAACAAGGAAATCAAATTCAAAGCCTTCTTGAAACATGCGACGGTGTGTGTTTGATCATGCTTGATAATCGTTGACGGTGTGTGCTTCATATTTGTTGACGGTGTGTTTTTGATCATTGTTGACGGTGTGTGCTTGATAATTGTTGACGGTGTGTGTTCCCTCCTGTAGTCATGGTTGCTTGTCATTGTAACGTGCTTTTCTTTTTCGGTTGTTCATGCTAAGGCCTGGGTGTCACGACGGCTGGCAGTTGGTGTAGTCTTAGGTGCTATTTGGGACATCTGTCATTTCAATCGATCAAATGGTGGACCAAGGCTTTGATCGTAAAGTATTGTTTGACTACTGCAAGGTTTTCACGGTTGACAGTCTGAACTGTTTGATTGTATTGCTATTATCACGTGCGTAGGATAATTTGGGGGCGGACATGATAGCAACGGGCCACTACGCTCAACGGGTACCCACTCCAGGTGGTGATGGATGGCAATTGGCAATGGGCTTGGACCAGGGCAAGGTACTGCCAACACTACATGCGAGTTATTGGATGATTATGTACCCGAGCACTTGACAAGTTTAGTCCAGGTGTTACAGAGATTTCTATTCTGAAATGTAGGGTTGCTTGCCCACGACTGGGGAGAACATTTTTATCCTGTTTGTATCGTGACTTAACTTTGAATGTCCACGAATGGGAAGTATATATTGATCCTGTTTATAACGTGACTTATAACGTGACTTAACTACGAATGCCTACTCTACACAACTGCAGGACCAATCATACTTTCTGTCAGCCATCAATCGTGCTTGCCTTGACAAAGTCTTGTTTCCAATTGGCCACATTTTGAAACCAAAGGTCAGAGAGCTTGCGGCAGCAGCCGGGCTGAGTGTGGCGACCAAAAGGGACAGCACAGGCATTTGTTTTGTGGGCAAACGACATTTTCCGGAATTCATCAGCAATTGTGAGTTACGGTTTACCGATATGAGCCACATGATTTTCGCTGTTCCAAAACCTGAGTGCGTGCGTATTCTGAGCAATGTCTTTGAGTTACTGGGGTTCTACTATGTGAAAGTGATAGCAAATATGGATGCGTCCTGTGTGTGCGTGTACATCGGGACTGAGCCGCTCCTTAGATGATGGTCTCATTTTAAATAGTTATTCATTTCGGAGTTGTTTTGTCCTTGTTTTACTGAACTCATTGTTTAATTGTGCCAACCTTGCAGATATTGCGCCAACTCCAGGTCCTATTACAGAATTGGAGTCAAGACGCGAAATTGGAAAACATACCGGAATACACACCAGAACACTTGGAGAACGATCTCGGTATGCCAATGCACACATTTGTCTCTGCGGGTCATCGCTTGTACATTTCGAACCCATGCTGTACGGAGTGTATCGTACTCACTTTTGCGCTCTTATTTGGATGTTTGCGAGTTTATTTTCACCTTTTACATGTATGTTCATGTTCCAGTGGCAACTAGCTGTCTCTTGAATGTGTTCATGCGATCGTTCAACTTACATGTGTGGCTGGTTACATATCCTGCAGTTTTCTGTTCCGATATATGCTTAGAATCTCTTATATCTGATCGTTTCCCGTAGGATATCTGGGTGTCCCGAATCTTACTATGTCGTGGAGAAGAATGTGAAAGGCAATGAACTAATTGTCGCTCGCGGCCATGATCATTCGGTATGACGTCGGTGCGTTGTATGGTTTGACATTTGTGTGTTGTTAATCTCGTTAACAAACCTCATGTGCACTGACTTGTTCGGCAATTGGTTAAAGCCGAGCTAGATCTGTCGGAAGTCGAAAGGTCCTCGTATATCAGATTCCCCTGTTGTTATTGTTCGAGTTTTTGAAATTGAATCATAGATGTTTCCAGCACAATTTATATGCCTGTCAAGAAGTAGAGTTATTGAAATGAATCAACTAAAACAGTATTTTATATTTGAATCTGCTATAGGCCCTGTACCGTAAATGGTTGACGTGTTCGACATTCTACTGGATGGGCAGTGACAAAGAGATGCCACACACTATTCGATGTCAAGTTAGGGCGAGATATCAGCAGCGTTTAGGTATGCTACCTGCAGAGTAGTTCCTTCTTTGTACTTTCAAATGCGCATATGCTGACTTTTTAGATTATTTGCATGTTCAGAAATCGTCAATTTTACTTTCCTATGAGAAATGCAATCGTCTTTTTCTCATACTGACCCCTGTCTTACATGCTATTTTTTTGTCCTCAGCTTGGGCGACTGTGACTCGAACTAAAAGTTCAATACACGCATCAGGAAGCAATGAACCATGTATACAACCCCACCCGTTACAAGCGGACAAGGACAACGGTATTCCAACTGATATATATCCTTATGTACCAGAGAAAGGTTCGCAAAGTACCACGAGTGGAAGCGCGAGCGATATGGGTGTGAGTGTGCAATGCGTATTCGATAACCCACACTATTGTGTAACCCCTGGGCAGATGTTGGTCGCCTATGATGGAGTAGTTTGCTTAGGAGGTGGCGTCATAGATGGCTTAGGTCCGACAATGTATACGACTCAGCGAAACATCAAGGACGGTATGGTGGGTGTGGGCGGAGTAACACAGGGCGATATGACACACCCGGCAGTGAATCAGATTGAAGCGTATTGAAAACGCGTTGCAAGGTTTGTATCAAAAGTGGAAAGAATTTGCCATACACGGTTTTGACATGTCTTCGTAGACTGTCAATTTATCCGTTTTCTATTTATACGTTTTGAGGAATGGTCGGGCGCAATAAAATATGTCGTTGCGAAGTAAAGCGCGATGCTCAGAGCAGGCGGTAGCGACGCACACTGACACATATTGAAATATGCGACAAATAGCGTAAGAAAGTAGAACGTGGATTACTATGGGAACAAACAGCGTAAAAAAGTGGAGCGTGGATTGCTATGGTAGGCCGGACCAAGTCAGACTAACACGTTCTACTGGCGCACGGTAGTTTGGCCACTACGCAACTTGTGAGCGCTTGTTTGCTTGCACCGATCATCGCTGTAACTGTGTCTTGTCACACACGTGGAAAGCACCGTCAAATCGGTCGGGCAATGGGAGATCGAAACCGTAGAAGGCATAGTGCTAGTTTGGTATAATGCTAGATTGGTTGTGGTCTCGGTCTTCGGTCATTGTGTGTGCACATACACATCTCAATCACATTGACCATACACATCGAGCCGTTGCGTATCCTGGAGACTATCCGCAGAAGGCAGCTCCGATGATAATGCGCACCTAAAGGCATGCGCGAGAAACCTGGTCTTGTCTGAAACCGTGAAAGACTTTGTAGGTGGTCATGAGGAAGAGCTCTCTTTTGCAAGTGCACGGTAGTAATACCAAACGCATTCTCGATATAAGATAAAAGTTATTACATCAACATATCGTAATATTACATAAAGTACGTGTGAGTTGTACATACACACTCAAATACAAATGTACGGATACATAATCTATGGTTATGTATTTCACGATTCCGACTAAGAGCACTCACCACCCGCCCAAAACCACCAAAATAAATAAATACACACATAGGTATATGCGTGTATATGTGTGTGTGGGTGTATCTATGCAATAAGAACATAAGTCTGTGTTTGTGGTTATGTCAATACACAATCGCATTCACATGTGTCCTGTACTTACATGAAAACTCATATAAAAATACCTGCATATAAATCGACTATATGTATATATGTAATTCATTACTCTATATATATATATATATATATATATATATATATATATATATATATATATATATATATATATATATATATATATATATATATATATATATATATATATATATATATATATATATATATATATATTATATATATATATATATATATATATATATATACATATATATGTAATAATTATATATATACATATGCATATATATATAATAATATTACGTATATGCATATATGTATAGATATAACTATGCATTATATTATTGATGTGCTGTGTGCGTATATTGCGTGCGTGTGTGTTTGTGCGTGTGTGTATGTAATCATATGAATGTCCATGTGTACATACGTGTACGTACGTATGTATGTATGTGTGTATACATATGTATGCATACGTAATGCATATATATTGATATTATTATATTATATATATATATATATTATATATATATATATATATATATATTATATATATATATATATATATATATATATATATATATATATATATATATATATGCAACGCATGTATGTATGTATGTATGGATGGATGGATGGATGGATGGATATATGCATGTTTGCATGCATGCATATATGCATGTATATATTGCATGTATGTATGTATGGATGTATGTATGTATTTATGTACGTATGTATGTATTTATGTATGTATGTATGTATGTATGTATGTATGTATGTATGTTATATATATATATATATATATATATATATATATATATATATATATATATATATATATATATATATATATATATATATATATATATATACGCACTCGCTCACTCGTACACATACACATACTGTCGTTCTGGCACGAGCGGGTCAAGAACATAGGTGTAGCTGACAGTTCTGCAAAGGAACACACAGTAATCAGAGTTCTTGTGTAGTATGAGCCTCTTCAGAATCTTTTACAAGTACTTCTTCAGAACCTTTGTATAGTATGCGACCGGTGGCTTGCCACGGGGTACCGGGGGACACCCCAGTATGCGACTCTTTCCCCTTGTGTGATCTTGGCAGAGACGCACAACTGCAGCCTTCGGGATTATTCTGATAACACTTGCGTGAGTCGACCAACAAGAAGGTCCTACGTTGTTCGCATCAGAATCATTTAATTACTTCAACACTACAAGCAGCACACCGGTGCTTTGATATCTCTGTGAGAACTCTGATACCATTGTTGCGTACGTAGTAAGGTACGCACCAACCGTTTCAGAACCATAGTGCACGCGTCCGTTTGCTATAGTCTTTCAAACAGGGAGTATCCTGCTTTTCAAGTAGCAGTTGTGTGCCCTACTCGAGTAGCTAAATGTATATGACGCGCTCGTCCCAGCTGAATTAGCCATAGACCTCAATCATATCAATATGCCGTGTGGTAGTTTACTTGCACCGTGAATCATATCTTCTCTAATCTCCATACCGCCGTCAAGTACAGCATATTGATATTCAAGTATCCCACTTGTAGGGCCAATGATACATGAAAGTATATAAACCATGTAGTAGATTATTGTTGGCATCCTTTGACCTTTTCTGAGCTCATATACTAAGCTTTAATACTCGTGTACTTCACTCGTGTTGCCGATGGTGTATATTCCGTGTATCAGAGCCGACCCCACAGCTAGGCCAAAGACCCGTGTCCTCAGTGTTGGATGATCTCTCAGACCGATTCTGAATTATTGGCAGCACACAGGTGCCCATATAAGCGGTGCTAAGAGCCCATAGTTGGGTTTACGTACACCTGGGCGGTGAATGGTGTCGTCCATGGTTTTGGGCCAATTATGTTGGTAAATAGTATTTAAATAGAGTATGTAGTGATATGTAGTTCTCTGTATGTACTACAGTCTACAGTCCACAGCCTATACTCTACACTCTACGCTCTACACCCTACGCTCAACTCACCTGTTTCTGAAAATTAAACAAGAAGGCACTATGGTGTAACTGTAAAAGGTAAAAATGTAAAACCAAAAGTACAATATAGCGGCAACGAATCAAAGGCCACCTTCCATGCACGCCACTGTACACATAATATGAATAAATAGAATAAATAGAGGCGAAAGACGCGAAACAGGCGTTGCTACAAGTATTGCAAGTTAAATACGTCGTCACTTGGCTCCATAGCAACATCACAGGTGATTGTATATCTAGAAAACTTCAGAGCTGGTCATTGTACTTCCACAGCAGTTTTGATATACGTACGGAACAAATAATGACTACATCGAGTGACGAAGACGTTGGGCCATTGCCACCAGGCACGGATAATAGGAAACGGCCAAACCCCAGTACAAGCAAAGGTAAAGGTAACGGTAGTGATTCAGATAGTGATGTAGGCCCGATGTTTCCCCCTAAGTCGAAGTCAAAGATAAGTGGAAATGACTCTGACAACGACGATGATGTTGTGGGTCCTCTGCCGCCGGGCGTCGGTGCTCCCTCGGAAGCTGGGAAGAAAAAGGGTAGGTGCTTTACATAAAGCTACTGTAGGTATAGCGATATATTCTACTAGTCTAGTGCTATATTGGCATATGCGCTACATTAGAATATTGATGTATTCCTTGTCGTCTAGGTGGTTCTACCACTAGCAAGATTGTATATGAACGCGCATGCGCATTGGGTTGGGTTCAGAGTGATTTTCTCTTCGCTACGTAGCATTTGACAGTGTGGTTCCTCAGCCAGCTTTCATCGTAAGCATGGTTGCATCATTTGAGATAGCTTGTCGATATATATATATATATATATATATATATATATATATATATATATATGTGTGTGTGTGTGTGTGTGTGTGTGTGTGTGTGTGTGCGTGTGTGTGTGCGTGTGTGTGTATATATCCATGTGTATATATTTGTATGTATGTGTAAGTGAGACGGATTGTGTTTAACTATATATATTTATATATATATATATATATATATATGTCTCTGTCTCTGTCTCTGTCTCTTTCTCTGTCTCTGTGTCTCTCTGTGTGTGTATGTATATACGCGATGAAGTGCTGCGTAGACTCTACTATTCAACGCCTATTAACTAGGTAGTTCAAAACTTGTTGAGGCTTCACTTGCATGTGCTAATGGAAACTGCCTTTTTACTACAGCTCTCAAATATCAACAGGTGTACTTGGAGAATTTGCCATCGGCGGAGATGTACGAACGGAGCTACATGCATCGAGATATCGTCAACGATGTAGTAGTAACCAACAAGTATGGAGTGTTATCGTGCGCAGATGCACTCTACCTCGTGCATGTTTTACAAGTAGTGCGTCGCGGTAGTATAGCGGTCGTCGAGTGTTACGAAAATATCTTGTCATATAGTGAATAATGGGGTGTCTGAAAATAATGGAAGAGGTAGGCCACATACTTGCCTAGGTCTTGCTTTTGTATTTCCTTGTACCGCCCCGTCAGCACGCTATGAACGTCAACTAGCTCTGTTTTGTTTTGTTTGTTCGCGATATATCTCACCGTGAGCGTGCGTCTCGTTTGGCTTAAACAGTATCCCACACCATTATGTGCCATTTGGGCTAGTCGCTAAAGTTAATACTTTTGAGCTGTCACTTGTTACTGGTGAGATAGCAGGCTCAAGTCGTCTTTGCTTCATGTCAATCAGAACGAACTTCATCGTCACAACAAGTGCTGATGGGCACCTCAAGTTTTGGAAGAAGGGACCGCAGGGCATTGAATTCGTAAAGCACTTCAGAGCTCATATGGGTATGTTATCCGCGTGACATTTCATACGGGGTTTCTATTGTTTGTGTGTCGAGAAGTTGGCAGCTCAGCCCTACTAAGACATCTCAGGGGATCAAATGTGTAATCGATACTGGGCGCAGTGCCTGCCCATTTAGAATACTTGCACATATCATTTAGATTAGACACGTGAAGTTTGCGATGCAAGCGTTAATGACACTGCAGTATATGTTCGGTCGTTGTGCAGGTTGTTTGTCTCTGGATCGTGATTGATGTACTTAGCGTATATTTTGTAGCATGTGTATCAGTTGGTAGCTATTTCAAAATCTTAAGTATTCTATGCACCAGGTATGTTACATCATGTATCTCCTGTACTATTCGCTCATTTGATACCCGACAATTTACTGTTTCCACCTCAGGTTCGATTGTGGATGCAACAGCAAGCAATGATGGATTAATGCTTGCCAGTATAAGTGATGATAAAACCGTCAAAATCTTTGATATAATCAATTTTGATATGATCAACCAGATAAAGCTGGACTATATTCCCCTAGCTTGTTGTTGGGTACATACTGACGGAGCAGCCAAAGCTGTGCTAGCGATATCGGACGCAGCGGGTCCCACGATACGACTGTACGACGCAAACATTGGAGAGGAAGGGGAGCCCATCAAGGAGATCAACGTACACACACAGCCGGTATGAGAACTGAATGTCTCGCACTGAATCAGTTTGCGATCGTATGAGAAGCAACATCTTGTTAGTCTTCTATAAAATATTTATATGTCCTGCAGCTTTTTCATAATGTGCATTTCCTGCACAATAAATGGCCTCTTGTGAGTTGTTGCAGAGCGTGGCGGCATTAGAGTTTTGAAATGGGATGCACTCCTTTGATGCCTGAATCATCATTCTGACTCCTTTGTGCTTACACGCTCGCAGGTACATCTTATGGCGTTGAACCAACGGTTGGGAGTAGTTGTCTCGGTAGACAGAGCCGGTATGGTTGAGTATTGGAGCAACAGCGGAGCCTACGCATTCCCTGAAAAAGCCGTCAGTTTCGATTCGAAAATGGATACTGACCTCTACGAGTTCATCAAGTGCAAAACAATGCCCACATCACTGGCCATCAATGAATCGGGCGAACTTATGGCCCTTGTGGCTAAGGACAGGAAAGTCCGCATATTTAAGGTATGTAGTTAACCAGCTGGATCTTTCCGCCTTTTTTCTTTGGGGGGGGGGGGGGATAGTTGTCACGGATGTGTATTCCGGCATCACGTGTTACCTTCTCCATGTAAGGGACGCATTCAAGTAGGTTGCTATATGCTGTATCAGCGTAGGAGTTTTATGTTTGATTCCGTTGGCTCACATGGCTGCTGTACTAAATGTTTGGCTGACCTGGTTTAAATTTGGGCACCGTACCCTAAATTCGCTTATAATGGCCATAGCGTTTATAGTATTTTAGGCGCCATTCCGTGGCTGCTTGATTTCAAACCCCTTTCGCTCTTCAGATCAAAACAGGAAAATTATATCGCGTATACGACGAGAGCTTATCAGTATATTCTGAGAATCAGAAAACTAACCCTCAACTAGACAGCGTCGATTTCGGGCGTCGCATGGCTCAGGTAGTATGCATGTTCATATAAATATGCTAATTGAGTATCTAGTGCTTTTACCTGACTGCTTGAGGTATGTGTCCGCTTTCGTCTGATTTTTGTCCAGAAACAATGTTCTACCGTGCGTTTGTTTGCGTGTATGTATTGTAAATTGAGATTTACGACCACCGTTGAAACCTAAATCACGATAGTTGTGTTTTGTTTGCAAAAATGCTGCGAGTGATGTACTGATCTTCATTGCAGATGTCCTAAGTGACGTACCGAGCTTTGTTGTATGTGTCCTGGTCATCAGTGAATAAACCCGCATATCATGACCTGTCGGTATAGCGGGACTGTCTGCTCGTTTTAGGCGCTCAGGTCCAGATGAGTTGATGTCTTATATTATATCTACGACGCTTCACACAGGAGAAAGAAATTGAAAACTCATCGGCTTTCGAACGAATCAACGCCGTCTTCGATGAATCAGGGCAATTTTTACTATACCCCACCATGTTAGGCGTGAAGATTATCGGAATCAAAACAAACACAGTCGTACGCGTTATGGGCAAGCATGAGAGCACCGTGCGGATACTGCGTATAAATTTGTATCAAGGCAAACCTGTACAGGCGGCTGCAACTCTTTCGCTGGTGTGTTGTCGTGTACGGCACGAGCGATGTGTTGAGCTCAATGGGCATTTTGCGCATGCGTTGTTCATCCTTGATAAACTCCGATTCGTGCAGAGACTGTAAAGTTTTCGTGTGGAAATCGCATGGTGCTTGTAGGGATGCGTGATCGATATAAGAACAATCAGTGATAGTTCACTTGCATTTACATAGATAGACACTTGTACACAGCTTATGTCTCGATTTTGCAACTTAGCGGTAATTACATAGTTGTGTGACACGAGAGGTATTGTGAGATGGTGAAACATAAGCTTGACTCGAATCTCACGTGGATTTTGGCTTATCTCTGATTTGTATTTGTAGGAAATGCAAACATCCGAAAATCCGGGTTTGGAGGCGTTGTCGACGCATGATCCGACTATGTTTTGCACTGGCTACAACAAAAATAGATTCTTTCTTTTCTCACGAAGAGACAGAGAAGAGACCGAAGGGTATGTGCGAACACAGTCAACAGACATGCATATACATACAGCATTTTTTATATGGATTGTTTGTCTAGTGTTGCTCCCTGTGCGTTTTCTGTGGCCTTTTGTTTGCTAGGACCATTCCAGTAAGTTTATTCCACTTTCAGATTTGAGCCCTTGTAGGATGCTTTTGGTGATCAGTCATGCAAATAGTAGCTAAGATATTGTTCCCTGCAAGTTAGACAAAAATTAATGACAGATATGTCTCCAATCTTAACCTACGTTATCAACTCATTTGCTGGTACTGGAACTGTAGCTCAAAAGACTACCTGACAGTTTACGAGAAACTTTTCAAAGTTACTTTCTGCTGATTTGCACTTTGTTCTATGCTGCGTTTCTGTGTGATCTATGCAGAGAACATGGTCGAGATGTGTACAACGAGAAGCCCTCGCGTGAAGACATGATAGCCGCTACAGACAGCCAGGTGAAGGCTTCGTGGCCTTCACAAGCCATCATCCATACATCATACGGTGATGTACACGTATCACTCTTCCCGGACGAATGCCCGAAGACCGTAGAGAACTTTGTAACGCACAGGTATGGCCTCGATCGACTCATTTTGCAATGTATTGTAAGTTTCTCCTATATCATGCTTAGCAACACTGTGATCCATCTTGGGAGAGATTGAAGTTCGCTACTACATTCTTAAAAGTTACGAGTAGATTTGTTCGGTGTGGGTTCGTACTATGCGAATTCCAGCATCAGTGGAGATGCTTCACACTCGTAAATATCAGTAGGCGAGCAAATGCTTATCATGACATGCTTACATTCTGTGTTGCATCTTTACTCACAGCCGGAATGGCTACTATGACAACCTCATCTTCCACCGAGTTATAAAAAGTTTTATGATTCAAACGGGCGATCCCGAAGGCGACGGCACAGGCGGCGAATCGATATGGGGTGCTGAATTTGAAGATGAAATCTCACCCAAATTAAGGTAGCTAATGAGCTTGTTGCACTTTCGTGTGCTCATTGATCAGTCTTCGTATGCAGCTGTGTTCTGTCGTGCCTGTGTAGTGCGATTGTGTGCTTTACATTTCCAGCAGTAGTTGTACTCTTTTTAGTTGCGGCTGTATATGGCTTCCGTTATCCTCCGATGTGTGGAATGTACCTAGGTGTCGTCGCAATGTAGAATGTACGGTAGTTGTTGTCTCTCTGACTTTGCTTGGATTTTGTGTCCTTGGAAATATATTCGGTGCGCTTTTTTGTGTACTTCACCATAAGGATTACGTCCACCGACTGAACTCATTACAATTGATCATAACTCGACTACCCGTACTACAAAACCATCCTATCCCGCACACATCCTGAAGCCTGTTCAAACTCTCAAATCTCTATATATCAGGCACGACCGACCATTCACTCTGAGCATGGCAAACGCAGGCCCTGGCACTAACGGGAGTCAGTTTTTTATCACTGTGGTACCCACTCCTTGGCTCGATGATAAACATACAGTCTTTGGAAGGGTGACACGTGGCATGGACATAACTATGAAAATCAGCAATGTGCCGTGTGACAAATTTGCTAGACCTAACGAAACGATAAGGATCCTCAATATCTCATTCGATTAAAGGCTATCCTTCTAAAATTATCAAGCGGTGGTCGATTTTATTCATCATCACCACCCTTTAATCCGATAAAACGCTATCCGTCTCAAGTTATCAAGAGGTGGCCTATTAATCTCATCACCACCGCCTATTTTTATTCAAGACCTCTCCAGGCTCCCCTTCGATATTTATCGGCGAAAGCCCGCCACAATTTTTTAAACAGCTCATCAAACAATCCGCGCCAACAAGGAAGCATCCAGTCAAATCTATTACAAAGAATATCAGTAAATTTCTCAGATAGGTTTCGGCTGTGCTTTAAATACGAGCCATACGATGTCAATGGATTGTGTATCCACGTTTCCTATTGGTTTTGGCCAAAAATTATTGTTGCGAATCCATGGTCCCGATTTGGTTTCTCAAGAGATGAAAGAGTTTACAATTCGAACACTCTCCACTAATTGTACTATTCCTGTGTAGTTTAATAAAAAACATGTTTTTTTCAAATTTCACGAAGCACTGGTCATCTGTAGTTTGAGGAGGTTTATAATTGGTCAATTTTGCACACCATTTTGAAACGAATATATTTTACGATATTTTTGTATTTTCTACTCGCACACTATACAATATACGACATGACACAGGATGAATATACCACATCCGCCAATTCTCGACATATTTTATCACTCCGTACAGAAATATCCTCCAACAATCATTCCTTAGAGTTTATTGGAATTAACTAAATATAATCATCTAAGAGCCCAAATGTCTCTTACGGCTGTCATATATCTATCGGTGTCGATACGTTTCGTAGCAACATTATTATACAAGTGTCAGTTGTGCACACTACACTATATAATCTGATTACCGCAGAACATACCTGAGTGACTACATATCTCGTTCATCGCGTCTTTACAATTTGGGTGTTTTTTTTAATAGCAAACTTTGTGTGACCTGCAGGATATGCGCAAGCTGATCTCAGTATATAGCACGTGTAGATGTATTCCCTTCCTCTCACTTCGCACTTCAGCAAGATAAATCGATACTTACGGGTGTACACATATAGTCCTTAGTACAAATCGCCTATTACTAAACATTAACACATCATATCTCGTGAAGCTCCTTTTACACATTGCAATGAGAAATACAAACGTGACTATCACGGACCTCATGGGGTATGATTACTTTCCCAGTATCAATGTGAGTGCTACGACTAAACAGCCACTTGTGCAGCCATCAGCACACTCCTCCTTAAGTGGGGATACTTACACCGCTGAGTGCGTCAGTGATACACAAAATGGAAGTGTTAAATTAGCGGAGACGGATGCATCGTGTCAATTGACGACACGAGCGCCCTTCCAAGACGTAGATGAAGTGATACGTACCATGGATAAAAACTACGGCACTAAGTTTTACGATTGGATACGCTCAGAAGCCAATTTGGAGTGTACGGCCATGCATATACGTAAAAGCACGCATGATACCGACCTAAAGCGTCTAGCAAACGGTATCCGTTGGATAGTGGCGAATTGGACCATCGACAATATTGCACACCTGCTTCGTATGGTTACAAAGGGTTGGGTGGCTGAGCAAGAAGCCGAACTCGCGTCGATTGTGTCTAATGACTGGCCGTTAAAGCCATATACATCTCGCTTGATTATGTGCATAACGTATGACATGAATCTGGAGGATATGGTGCGTTATTTCGGAGTGGTAACGGCAACGTGGTCTACCGACAGTACGCTGGAGCTGGTGACGGAGATTGCCGACAAGGCTGGGTGGAGCCTCGACCAGCTCGGGCACTTCAATGTACGGCTGGCGTGGTATTTGAAGAAGCATAGAAGCCTGGATGACTACGATTTGAATAGAATCTCACTGTTTTGCACGGGAGCCCTTGATGGCGCGAGTGGCAGTCCACAGCACGGTCAGGAAATGGCGTGTTCGGCGGCGCTTCCTTCATATGCTCCTGAGTGTGATAATACGATCTGCCTATTGAACGCCAGTAACATCACAAACCATGATACAGAAATTTCCAGCTGTGAAAGTATTTGTGACGACAGCATGGACGTGTGCAACAGTAATAATAGTATTAACGGCTTCGCACATCAAGCGAACAACGGCCACAACAACGACTTGTTAATGCCGCAGAGAACACTGCAACACTACACGAGCACAGAGAGCATCATGAATGCTATGGAAAATCAACGGGCAACAGTGGCGGATACGGAGAACGCTGGAAAGGACGCCACGTACGCAACTCACGCAGCAACAAAGGACTGTGACATGATGCAGTCATAGACCAGTGGATGGTGGTGAAGTCGTCATGTATATATTGAAGCATTGGGGAACGACAAAGCTTGTGCATAATGCAAGTACATATATTGTATATATGTATGCACACTCTTATACCAAATATAAATATTACTTTTACCTGTTCGTGAACAAGTATACGGTATCGATGTACGATATCGATGTATATCGCGCTGGATTTCAAGGTGGGGTGATGGAAGATTTTGGAAGTAGAGTGCTTCGGTATGGCCATGTCTGTGACAAGGTTCGAAGTGATACTATTTTTATATAAGAGCTCTGTAAATATTAAACCTAACTCGTGTGTTTGTAGTTGATCCTCGATAATGGATATTTCTGTACTTAAATTTAAATAATAGACATTTTATTATGGATGTCCTGACTGCAAAATGTGCCTGTCGGTCCAAACTACTTTGTGATCAACCCGGTAGTCTCAAAATTGAGCCCTACGGTTTGTCTTGGCTTCAATTAGACACCACAACTACAGATTCTGCTCATCGAGGTCAGTAATGTCCATTGCCTCAATTTTACTCATTGCCAAGTCACATAGGATCATGCTGCTTAAAAAACTTATGTTGTATTGTTTTAACTGAAGAACGGTATATTTCTCTTCTGGAAAGGTGGGAGTATATCTTGATCACCTGTGTGCCTTTAAATAGTGCTTCGTTTGCAACTGGACAGAATACATCGAATTTAAAATTGATAATTCTGCATTGATATCATCTGCCGCCAAAGAAAAATACCTCAGTTATTAACTTTAGACATTATTCAAGCATTTATTCGGTCTAGTGTATTGAAGTACATGTACCGACTGAAAACGATATACAGTTTTCTGAACCATACAAGTTGGCTTGTATGCTCGTACATCGCTGTCTGAGCGGTCCAAACATCAGAGGGAGACCCAACCGCTAGGAAAGAGTGACTGTGGAATTAGAATGAGAATGAGAAAATGAGAACGACTCAGTCAGCGTACTATTGAACGAACATACCCTATACACACACACCTATTCTAGAGACCGACGCTCGATATAGCATCAATAAGTACTCAGAGACAATATACTGTAATTTCGGATACTTAGTTTCAATCGAACATCAGATGTTCACGGTAACTAAAAATCGACCAAGCATCAATCAAGAGTGGTTTGGTATCCTTTGTACTGCGGGTGTACCTTGATGTAGAAGAAACGACCACGTCCAAGCATCCAGAGTACTTGCGCCATATTGAGATGGATTGAAGCGAGTATGCTTTGATATTAGTATCCAATTTTCCCGTGTCAGCGAGGTGCCTGTCGTGGAAGAGAGTTTTGCGAGGAGAACGAACGAGTTTTGATACATATGCACCTTCAGCTTATCCTTTACAAAACACAGAGCACGCCTCTTGTACAATGTGCGTTATCAAGATGTAGCGAAACACCGAGCTCAGTGAAATATATAATCACATATGCCATAATAAAAATAAGGCCAAATGATGTGGCGCATGAGCAGCATAATACATACCTTACGCCATCATAGCAGGATACATGATTTGGGTGCTCAGAGACACCCCCAGAATCGAATGTAATGACCTGAGGTCGACGTGTGGAAATCACGTAGGATACCATCATATTAGTAATCAAAGGATGAAATTATGTATGTATCCCGCAATTGTGCTAATATATGTACAAGAAAGTATGCACTGGATAATTTAGGCCAAATCTCGTCAATCGAAATTCTCAGGTGATCGATTTACATCCACAACAAAGAAAGTATCACTTTGCGACCAAGCAAATTGTGGATTTGCTCATGACGTATTCCGGAAACTCGCTCGCACACTTTCCAGATTCCTTACAATTCGAATACCATTCTCCTTAATATAGTGTGCTACCACACTGGCCACCTCTTGAGCGTTCCATTTTTCGGGTCCGTCCGGGAAGCGCCTGCCAATTTGATGACGATACAAGTCGGATGTAAAAAAATATCAGCACCTATATAAATCTCTGTGTGCGATCCTTGCATGAAGCAGTTTATAATGCATGTGCGTGCAAACACATCATAAATCGGATAACAAATTCTTCAAATAACGAATCACTTTATCTGTTTGGTTTGAGAAAAAATATTCGTATTGATTGCTCGGGCTAAAGTTCTTGTTTTATATAGAGCACGTCCCAACAGCTTTTAACGGTGCGCATTGTCGAGGATATAGCTTATAGTGCTATCTCAATCTGCAACTAGACTATGGAACATGAGATGTACTGGATGTCACAATATATAAATGCTATACATACTTATCATCCAGAGCTTTACAATCGGTCTGCCTTACACCCAATATTTTACAACTGGCTTCCAACTCTCTTGAACGTGTTGAACCTAGTCCATCATAGTTCCCTGCATAGGCAACGACAATTCAGAAAAGCACAGTGTTTGCGTTGGTTAAATGTCCAAGCAGGAAATCAGAGTCAAGCACTTCCAGTGTCGCGAATATGTCGCAGACTTGACTATAATGACATGAATAAATTATTACCGGCACAATTAAGTGTAATGGTGAAAGGCGTGCTGGTAAATATCAGTGAGGAATACGAAGCACAATACGAAGATACTGTCTTAAGAGAGGTAGAATTACCTGTAGACAGACAGAGTATATGGACTGGCCGTCCTTGTTTCCGCAGTGATATAATAGTGGGGGCGAAGAACATGCACTCGTCATCCGGATGTGCGATGATAATGAGGGCCGGTGGTTCTAAGTCCGACTCATTCTCAGTACTTTGAGCTTTATTACCGTTCTAATCTTATTAAAGGTAGAGTAATAGGCATAGAGATATGAGAAGCATACAATATCTCAATAATTGTGATGGGCCTGTTTTCACCACCTTAGATATGCAATGGAGTGAAAAAAAAAACATCCATCCTAGGGCCAACGACGGGCTCGAGATCCATGCGATAGTTGTAAGAATGCGAGAATGACTATCTTAGCCTTTGAACGATATTGAAGCCACGATACCGAATAAGTTTACAATATATACATACTAAGCAAACTGCAAAAGGCATATAACAACATGAATAGTAAGAATTTGAAAACCCATACTATATATATAAAATTTATTCTGGGTTACGCACCTTGTATCCTGCTCTTTGTTTTTGCAGTTGTATATACCATAATATGAGAGCAGTATACCAGAGTACTAGAACGTAGGCCAGCAGTATTGTAACTGGGTCAGTTAATGAATCTTGTATCATATTCATATAGACTACAATAGTCTGCTTAAATATTGTATTTTTAATATCAGCCGTATGCAATAATGCAGACTCGATAAATATATCAAAAAGTGTACATAAAAATATATATTTTTATATTCATGATGTCCATTTTTATGCATAGCAACTAGGTCATCGCAGCTTTCATTCCCGCCAAAATTAATCGAACATATCACATCTGTCTTGGTGTCTAATTCTTTTTTTTCTTTTTTTTTAATATTTTTCTTTTTTGCTGAATTCAGAAGGCTTTGTATTTATGCTCTTTGTTTTTTGGAAACTATTGCACTGAAAGTGCACTCATAAGAAGTTAATGCTTTATGGCTCTCCTGCACTCTTCGGCCGCGTACCTCGGTTGATCCAGCCTACTCCGGACCTAACCTCGGCCCTAAAATATAATTAGAACAATTGGATTTTAGGTGCATATAAATATGCATAACACAAAACTCGATAAATTTAGTTCTTCAGTTAATAATATTTTATTAGGCTCTATAGGTTATGAGCATTTTAAGTCTTCTAAATTAACATAATGAACGACTCATCCTCCTCAAGCGAAAGCTCTACTTCCAGAATCAAGTGGGCCGGGCTCAAACCCGACGGCTCCAACTACGACAAATGGCTCACCCACCTCTCCGTGGCAGCTGCCATGGACTTCAGCGAGGACTTCGAAAGTGTCTTCTCGTACCAACATATATGTCGCCACATCCTCGATGTCACCGCTAATATTCCACTAAATCAGCGCACTCCACAGACTGACAGGATTTGTCTACATGAACTTGACGAATACATCAAGGAAACCCGGGCTAATGGGACTTACCAAAAAGCTTGTCTTCTCCTTCGATCTCTCAGTGATGAAATCATCGACTCCATGTGTGCCATCACACTCGCCAAAGATCCATGGGCGATGCTGTTTTACCTCAGAGACTTGTTCCGCCACATGTCCACCAAGTACATCTCAATTTTCAGCGATCTGTTTCATGATGGCATCGCTGTAGTCTCATTCAACACGCTGCCCAGGAACAAGGCACGACGTTTAGCAACACATTCATGCAAAGCATCTACCCCTCCGGCCTCAGCGACCCAGATAAAGACATTGTCCGCAGCTTCTTGATAGCATCCCACGATTGCAACCAAGTAAATATCTTCGTCATCTGTAAACATCTTGAACGTTGGAACGTGTCACTCCTGACATCAAAGACCACAGCGTTGAACAATGCACACCTCGTGCTGCGGCATTCTCCAAGACAAAATGTTCCACGCCAACACCCCAACCAGCAGATTCCGATATCCGCCTCAGCGCTTTAGTTCAGCGCATGGAAAAGTTGGAAACTAGTAACTCCTGTTCCTAGAATTGTAAATGTTACATTAGCATCACGTGTATCGGACATAGCTAGCGGTAAGCTTCTCATTCACAGCGGTGCTGAAGTTAATTTTCTACATACAAAATCTAAGCACCTCCTTAGAAACGTACAACAGGGTAAATTTCCTCTACTTGTGGCAGACGAACGCGAATGCATCATTGTAGAAATACGGCCTCCGGTCAGTCTAAAATATCAAGATCAATTGAGATAATACATTGGTTTTTATTTGTATTTTAAATAATTAGTACAAGCTCTTTTTCCAATATTTCCAAAGTGTTCTAAATTCACTTTGATGGCTCCAATAGCCTGAGTATTTGGTATGACTCATCTACTTGGACCTATTTGAGACATTAGTAGATGTAGGATATTATAAACTAAATTTTATAATCTCCGAACTACTACTTATTGATTTTGGTCCTCCCGCCAATCTCCAAAATCCAATAAGTCTTTTTCTTTTTTTAACTTTTCTTCAGATGGAACTTTATTTATATCAGCTAATGTATTAACGTGACTTACGTTATTATGTCTTTTTACAAATTAGGCAAGTGGTCATGAACATTTAGTACTTCTAGTGAAAATTATTCAATAAAGAACAGCTAGAGGTACGCCCTGTGTGATCGAGGATATTTAGGCTCTTAACAAGAGGCAGTCCCGATCATTCTTACACAAGCTACCACTGCTAAATCCTAACTGACTAAATTGTATTTTAGTTTAATATAGTTTGAAACCTAGTAATTTCCATCGAAGTTTACATATTTTTCAGTTATATAGTAGTTACAGTAGTGTACTGCTTCTAGACTGTCTGACATCAATTTACTATCCAGCAATTACTATGGCTAAGGGTACTTCTAAAGGCAAGGGAGCCGCTAGCTCTAAGCCTGCTAAGCCTGCCGAGGTTCCTGAGGTCCCTGTGGAAACACCTAGCCTGTCTGGAGTTGAGCCTGCCGAGGATACTGTTGGGGAAGCAAATTCTGAGGTTGGTACAGAGGATTATTCTGAGGATGACTCGTCGGATCCTAAAGCCTTGGAAGAAGAGGTATCTACTACCGCGGAAAGGCTCGCCAGCGTCCGTGTATCACCTAGGAGTGAAGCTCAGGACCCCAGCTTGCCCCCCCCTGACCACGTGCCGTCAAATATTGGGGATAAACGTCGAAAGGCTGGAAAATTCGTGGATACGAATGTCGGGGGCATTATAACTCCACATCTAAAGGACACTCCAGCACAAATCCGGCGTGAAAAGGAAGTATTGGACCTGTCCGAAAATTTCGGTTTCGCCATCGATGGAGAAGCCATTCCATTCAGCTCAAATCTTGGGGCCGAAGCTGAGGACGCCATAACTCGACAACGAGTGGCTGGATCCTCTCAATCTCAACGCCAATTGAACCGCACTGAAGCGCTCTTGAAGGAGCTAGCGGCAGCAGCAGCAGTTGTGGACCCCTCTATCGTGTCCCACTTGGCTGATATTCTTCCTATACCGAAGAAGAAGAAAATTTCGGGCCGGGTTTCGAACCCGAGACCTACTGGTTTACCAGCCAGTATGTTTACCACTAAGCCAATTACCACTGGCGAGAGAGATAATATTTCAAAATTTAATCTCTATAGCTCTGATGCTACCATCGACCATCCTCTTGACAAACCTAACCCTGTCAGAGGATATGATCGTATGGAACTCGATGAGGCTTACCATCCTCGTAATATCGACCCTCATTTGCCAACTAACCCTGGTAATCACGATTTTTTGGCAATCGCTACACCAGTACCTCGTTAGAGAGTTCCCGCTCTAATCCTGAGGATGAGGAAGTGAGAACCAGACATACTCGTCTCAGGCTATTACGCTCTGGTATGCAAGTCCTTGAGGACCGTCTATTGAATGACTCTGACCTTGACGATAGGAAAGCGGATAACATTCGCTATCTAATCGATAACAAGAGAAAGGAAATAGACACCATCTTGGCACTAGCAGCCCGTAGCACTGAGCATGAGCCTCGTGAACACTTAGAACCAAGCTTTATAAAGCAGCTAGGTAACGCGCAGGCTGAGGTCGATTTCTCTACTAATGAGAGTACAGTGGAGACACTGAAGGCCTTCGACCAACTTAAGGAGTCTGCCAGCCTTAGGGATAAGCAGATGATGAATGCCTTTATTCATTTCTGTGAGCCAGGTGAATGGCGAACTATCTTGAAGGCTCATGAGCCCAACTGGAAAGCCCTACCCTGGCACCAGTTGCGTGATAATATACTTAACACCTTTTTTTGAAGATGCACGTGACCGTGAACTTCTAGAGTCTCGCAAGTTCTTTGCAAACGATACCACTATTCGAGGTGCTCTAGCTCATATGACACATATGAATACACGGATGGGTGGTCGTACCTATACTGGCGAATATTTATTAATTTGTCAGATGATGGAGACTCTGGGAGCTAACCTCTTTAAGAAAGTCAATGATGACATCATCGCCTATGGTGATTTGCGATCTATGCCTTGGTCTGTCTTTGAGAAGATAGTACACAAGCATACCAATTCCTCTACTAGAGTACTTAGTACCACGAGCTACACCCAGCCCACTAAGCGAAACGCAGTGAGACTAATACTGCGCGTAGTACTAAGAAACCTCGCACTACTACTGGAGGGGTACTGGCTCTACTTCTACCGAACCGAAGGTGATAAGAAGGTGAGAGCGCCTTGCAAGAAGTGTGGTTACAACCTCACAAAACGTAATGGCAAGTGGAATGGTAGACACGACCCTGTTAAGTGTGCACCAGGCAAGCCAGATTTTGGACACTATATGAAAGAGTGTGCTACTTGCAAGGGTACTAACGGTTGGCACAAAGAGGATTGCAAGGACTTACCAGACGTCCAAGTTAAGCACTGACAGTACCATATGTGCGCACTAGAGCAAGATTATGAGAAAATGTTCAATAAAATCTATACCAAAGGAGATGAACGTATCTTTCAAACAGTTTTCGTAAATGGAGAAAAAAGTTATGGCACTATTTGATCCAGGGGCTGAAGTCTCTGCTATCTCATGCCGAGTAGCCTACGCTACAGATATGGCTGTCCATAACGAAACAACTGATTTAATCTTGGGAAATGGCAAAGTTACTACTTGCGAACAAGCCATTGACTATGCACACATAATGCTGTCAGATAGAAGAGAAGTGAAGACTCACCTAATCGTTACTGACATGTCTCAGAAATACGATTTAATTATAGGTATGACTGATCTTCTCAGTTTAGGTATAACACTCACTGGTCTGCCTAATGGGCTGGAGCCGAATAAAGATCAGTCAGATGATAATATGTTAAAGATACCTAAACCTCCGGAAGGTGAAGCAAAGGATATGATTCCGCACTTCACCGATATAATTATGGACTTAATTATACAAAACAGGAAGATTGCAATAACTGACTGGTGTATGTTTAAGTTCTCTAATGGGTACGTTAGACTTGACTTAACAAACGTCGACTTCTCTAAGTTAAAGTGTCCTTCACATAACTACGTGAGTTGGAGACACAAAGACGTTGTCAAAACCCAAATCGAAGATTGGTTAAAACAGGGTCTAATTGAAATCAATTATGATGCAACCCCAGTTAACTTAGCTCTCTTAGCGGTCGATCAATATAAATCTGATGGAACGTTTAGTAAAACAAAGAGTAGTACTAGACCTGTCGCCAATCAACAAACTAATTCCGCAACATAGTTTTCCCTTACCTAAGATAAGCGAGATACTACGCAAAATGGAGGGTGCGACTATCTTTTCCAAGATAGACTTAAAAAAGCTGCATTCCATCAACTACAAATATATCAGCCTCATAGGAAATACTTTTCCTTTACTTGGCAAGGTAAGAAGTACCAGTTTAAAGGTGCACCTGAAGGCTTACACATGTTACCTTCTTTCTTCCAACAAGTTATGATGGAACTATTTGCGGACCTGTCGTATAACGTATCAGTCTATTTAGATGATATAGTTATCTTTACAAAGACAGCACATGAACATGCTAAACTCGTTAAAGAAGTCTTAAAGCGACTTAATCATGCTAAACTTAAGATTAACGAAGACAAGTGTTCTTTTGCTAAAGATACTATACACTTACTTGGCTACAAAGTATCTGCAGCAGGGGTAGAAATTGATCCTGGCAAGAAACAGTTTCTGTTGGATTTATCAACACCAATTACTGGAAGAGATGTGAACTCTGTGTGTGGGTTTGTTAACTTCTTCTCGGATTCGGTACCGCATCTTTCTCATTACTTAAAGCCTTTCAGTCACCTACGGCTGCACAAAGGACCTTTGGGAAAGCTTTGGACTAAAGAATGTGATGATGCATTTAAACTAGTCAAAAGTAAAGTAATGGACGCACCCATCATGCAGTACCCTGTGGATGGTGTCCCATTCAAGTAGCAACCGACGCTTCAGATCGAGCGGTAGGTGGAGTGCTTTACCAAACGATAAATGGTAAAACCGCGCTACATACAATTCTTTAGCAAGAGTTATAATAAGAGTCAACGGAATTACCCTACCGTTAAACAAGAGCTCCTTGCTATAGTTACTGCGCTAAGACAGTTTAAAGACTACCTTTATGGAAGTTACTTTACTGTCGCCTGTGATCAAAAGTCTTTAACATACTTAAAAGATATGAACCCTGATTCACAGTTGGTGAGCCGCTGGCATGACATTATTGCCAAGTTCGCTTTTTAATATAACACACATTCCAGGAATACATAACCATCTTCCTGACATGCTCTCTCGACTTGTGCCCGACTACCAGAAAACAGTCAAAGAGTTATTAGCAACCGATTGGATGCTAAATAAGAAATGGTTTAACCTCGCTCAATCACGATGGGGTCCATTTACTGTTGATATGTTTGCCGCAGAACATAACAAACAGGTTTCTGAATATAGGTCGTTGACTCATCCTAAAGGTGATGCATTTCAGCTTGACTTATCAAAGCATAATGCGTGGGCTAACCCACCTTGTCAACTTATCGCACAGTTGTTAAATTATGTTAATATTACTAAATCTACCATTACGCTGTGTTGTCCCTTACGTAACTCCGACCCATGGATACGTGATTTAATTAATATGATTCAAGACGAACCTATTTATGTCGACCGTGAAACCGACACGTTCTTGTATCAGGGATCCTATTCTATTAAGAAGACGCCTTGGAAACACACCATTGTTTGTCGCATCGGTCCTGCAGGTACCACTAAAGTGGAAACCCTCAACCGAATTCTTAGCTAAACTAGAGGAGTCTAAAGAGTTTGAACAAAAGCTCAAGACTCGTACAACACATGCACCCAACAAGATTGCAGTCGAGGTAATGCCGATTGAAACGGCATTAGATCGTAAAAAACATGGAACTAGCTAAGGCCATGGATCAAAGACTCAAAACTCTAAGAGAACCTGAAGCTCGCACTCAACTACTTAAAGCGCTGCTTAAAGAACAGCCAGGAGTGGCGAAACAACTGAAGAAGATACTTCAACAATCCAATGTTGTCAATTATGTATCTCAGGACTCTACCCCTCCTGATACTGAGGTTGCCCTTTCCAACAGGACTATGGTTCATCCAGCCAGCGTTACGCAGAATCTGACTGACTTAGAGGAGCTCGAAAGTAGAGTTAAAATTATACATAATTTAACGCATCGAGCATATGAGCATACTTATAAAATGGCTATTCGTGCAGGGCTTGATCACCCGGCGCTGAAAGAAACCATACGTGAAGTATACCGACGCTGTACTGATTGTGAAAAGAACCAGATCAAGCGATACGGTTGGGCACCCCTAAAAAGTGTGACAGAAGACCAACCGATGCGCCGAGTCATAGTCGATTTGGTTAAACTCCCGCGATCCAAGCATACTGGCGATGTATATATCTGTCATTTCTTATGTGTGGCTTCGGGCTATAACTTGCTTTATGCAATACCGAACAAACGTCCACAAACAGTGGCAGAATTATGCTATCACGTCTTTAATGACTTCGGTTTCCCCGAGTACTATGTTCTGATAACGGTAGTGAGTTTTGTACCGACGTAATGGAGGCACTTATACTCGTATCAGGCATGACCCATAGGCGTGGTGTTCCTTACAAACCTCAAACGCAGGGTGCAAATGAGACACGTCATAGAGAACTTAAGAAACTCTTGCGTACCGCACTAGACGACGTTGAGGATATGTGGCCTTATCATTTGAAATGGGTTCAGACTCAAATGAATAACTGCATGAATCCTCAAACTGGAACACTCCGTTTCACTATTTCTTTGGCCGCTATAGTGAATTACAAGCAACGTTTGATAAAACTGCGCCCGAGAAACACGCTACCCCGTGGCTTCAAAAGATCGAGCATATGCAGAACGTTGTTTACCCTGTTTACTCGAGCACAAGAATCGCGTCCTACTTAAAGCGTATGACCGATGGAATAACACTAAGAACATTGTTCAGTTCAAAGTCGGCGATTACGTTAACATTATAAATCGAAACGCCAACGTTACCGAACTCTCTTCTAAGACGATAGGACCTTTTGTTATTTCCTACCATGATGAGAAAGAGTGATACTTACGAAGTGAATAACATTGATGGTACTAGCGCAACCAATCTGAGGCACTCACCGTATCCCTACCTCCGAACTCTCATTCGCTCGCTCATTTGATTCTGATGTACCAGTTATGGAGTCACAAGTCAAAGATATAATTGACAAAACATCCGAAGACGGTTACACTTACTACAAGACCCGTTTCATGGATGGGACAGTAGCTTGGCTAACCTCCGATGCATTTCGTGAATCTCGCGACTTTCTTCGTATCTTTAATAAGAAATGGAATAAGCGTTTACATAAGAACACATGAGATAAACGAAAAGGGTTTCCTCAGGTGACTACAAAACCCTGACGGATCTGAAGTTCCCTATTTGCCACCTACTTCCTACGTGACTAAACTTTCTGATCTGCTTACCAACAGTGCAGAAAATTGTTCAAACTTACTTACTAATGAAGAACAGCCTTTGGCTAATACCTTACCAAATAATAAACGTAAAGGCGCCTACATCGGAAATGGTT
>LUCW03000800.1:52500-56810 GCA_001586965.3 Sphaeroforma sirkka | reverse complement strand
CAAGATATGAATATATGAAACATCTATATTTACATACAAATATTTTATGCAGATATGTATAGTGCCACGCCATATCCTTTATATGTGTATATACGTACATACATATCTAATCACAACATTATCATACGCAATGCGCACTTATACAAACACACATGTAATACTTATTGACTCTCTCACTGCACAGAGAGAGAGAGAGAGCATATCAACACACACCGCATTAATATATATATATATATATACATACATATCAATAACACACATACAATCTCGCATCAACACATAAATATATATATATATATATATATATATATATATATATATATATATATATATATACTTAAATGGACATAAGAACATAACACAAAAGAGATTGATAATATATATATATATACACACAATAATATATATAAATAACTACATATAAATAATACATCACAATACAATAACAATAACACATCATCAATACAACATCATCATCATCATCATATATTACATATTATATATATATATACATATATATATTATATATATATATATATACATATATATATATATATATATATATATAAATACTTTAAACGCGACAAAGAACATGATTACAAAAGATATTGTATAATATATACATATATGGCTGGCTACATATATATAAAAACAATAATGCGAAGTTACAGACATCACACAAACAAAGCCTCCATATATATATATTACACACAATAACAAACCAACGAAATTCAACACACCGTCCCAATCAACCAATACAATCAACAACACAATACCACAAATAACACATCACAACTAACACACACACCGTCATCACTATCATCATCAATAAGAATCACATATCATCATCATCATCATTGTATATTATTATTATATATATATATATATATATATATATATACATATATATATATATACATATACTAAACGGGACACGATAATATTGATAGAGGTCGGATAATATATACATATACATATTATTATATATGTATTATTATATTATTATATATGTTGCATAAAAAGCATATAGTACGATTAATCTGACATTTCCATATTTATATATTACTTATATGCATTGCTATATCTATTATTATTTATATTTATATTATGGCTATATTGTACATTACGTCAAAACAAAATTATATTATTACATATATTACAGCGCTATAGCACATTGCACATATTACGCACATTATATATTATTACATATATATATTATGTTATGCGCATTGCATTACGCATATATGAGCATACATACCACCAACATCAACAATATCATCAATATTCATTATTATTATTGCAGGCATATATAGTTATATATATATTATTATGAAGGCGATATATTGAGATATATATATATATATATATATATATATATATATAGCAAGGCCACGTATTATATTATATGGATATGACATATATATATACATTATTGATATTGATGCATGCATATATATATACATACATACATATTATACATTACAGATATGTGTTGACATCACGCACAACAGACAGACACACACAAAAACATATATATATATATATATATATATTTTGTGTATAGATGATAAATATGTTCACATATATCTATACTAGCTTATATATATATATACACGCGCTGTCCGGCAATAATCTATTCATATTGAACTATCTATATATTTATGTCTATACAGCAAGTGTACATTTTATATGTAGATATATCGATAATTATATGTTCGTTATGAGATTCACAGATACATATATATATATGCTCGAACATACATGTATGTCAATTCATATGCATGTTTTATGTGAGAATACCTAAGGGTATTGTATATGTGCATGTACGCGTGTGTTTGCATATGTATGCGTATGTACGTACAGGTATGTTTGCGCTTAAGCATGTGTTTCACGTCTATATGTACGTGCTTTGTATGTGAAAGATTGATTCCCTTGTGGCTTAGCACGTGTCTTTGCAAATACCTCACTCCTGTCATCAGCTTTGTTTCAACATGGATGGTTCATGACACATTTACGCTTGGGTTCGTCTTTAGCTCATACCTAGTATCGGCGTACTTAATTGTTTTTGGCACTTTTCGCAGATTTGTGGAGACATTCATGGCCAATTTTGGGATTTGGAGGAGCTCTTCAGGACTGGGGGGCAAGTTCCAGATACTAGTTATATTTTCATGGTAGGTCAGGTGATATTGTGTGTAAATTCTATGTGCTCGCCACTACCTGTGTCAACCATCCACGAATATATTTTATACATGTATGCATATGTGGTTTATATACCTATGCTTTTTTATATACAAATGTATTTTTATATACATATATATTTTGATATACATATGTATTTTTATATACGTATATGCGTTTATACATATATATGCATTGCACGAGTATAATTCATACATCAATATGTAGGTATACATCTCTTCAGATTTTCCATGGGCCATCTTATATGCCTGCGTATGGTCAATTGTTAGCGTTGTGTATGCATGTATTCTTCTGCACCCATTGCTGCTTGTTCGTTCTATCAGGCGCTTCAAGGCATCTCTTTCCACACCCTCGCACAATCGAGTTCAACACATACAGTGCACATCTTCATATCTGCGGTTTCCAGAAACACGCCATTGGCACGTAGTATTGTTAATAAGGTATACTCAATCATACCAGAGTGAGATAATGAGTTACGCCCGCCCTGAGTACCCTGGTATATCGCCAAACAGAACACATGTAGGCACGGAATGGCATACATATGTACTGCAATAGCTGGTACACAGTGGGTGTCTGATGGTATAGAACAACACATTCGCGTCTAAGTCCAATACTACATTCACCTCAGTGTTGCCATGGCAATCCCCATATGGGGCCAACCGCACTACACATAGTCGTGTCATTTGTGACTCCCATACGCACACGAAGTCACACTCCGAACACACCTATCTATATAGACCAGATTTAATATGTGCGAAGAGGATTACGCATATGTATAGTTCAGAGCATGCGTGGGTTGTACTATCCGCCTGCACTGTGATATATATCCACAGTCATACGCGTTCCCGAGTCTCACCACATCTGCGACCGCCCAATTTATGACCAATCCGCACCCATCCGTTTGCGGGGTTTGGGGTTGTTTTTTATTCTCCTCCAATTTTTATGCTAAAACTCTGAATTTGCTGATCTCCCATTTGTTAGGGCGACTTTGTGGATAGGGGCCACTACAGTTTGGAAACGCTCACGCGATTGTTGACATTAAAAGCCAGGTAGGCGAGCTATTCGTAACTATAGTGTTGTCGCAATAACCATGGCTTACTATGTGCACATGTGTATCCTATGTAATCGTATATTCTATTTACGCACATGATAGGCGAACTATATGCACATGTGTATCCTATGTGTGCATGTATTCTATTTACGTACATGATAGCTAACTATATGCACATATGTATCCTATGTAAGCATGTATTCTATTTATGCACATTTTTGGCGAACTATATGCACATGTGTATCCTATGTGTGCATGTATTCTATTTGTGTACATGATAGCTAACTATATGCACATGTGTATCCTATGTAAGCATGTATTCTATTTATGCACATGATAGGCTAACTATATGCACATGTGTATCCTCCTATGTAAGCATGTGTTTCTGTTTATGTACACGATAGCCTAACCGTGTGTACATGTGTATCCTATGTAAGCATGTATTCTGTTTATGCACATGATAGGCTAACTATATGCACATGTGTGTATCCTATGTAAGCATGTGTTCTTCTTTATGTACACGATAGCCCTAACCGTATGTACATGTGTATCCTATGTAAGCATGTATTCTATTTATGCACATGATAGGCTAACTATATGCACACGTGTATCCTATATAAGCAAGTATTCTATTTATGCACATGATAGGCTAACTATATGCACATGTGTATCCTATGTAAGCATGTGTTCTATTTATGTACACGATAGGCTAACCATATGTACATGTGTATCCTATGTAAGCATGTATTCTATTTATGCACATGATAGGCTAACTATATGCACATGTGTATCGTATGTAAGCATGTAGTCTGTTTACGTACATGACACGCATGTTCAAAAAGTAATTATGTGGCAGAATTTTTAACGTCATATAAGAGAAACGGGCGTCGGGGTGATTTATCGTACTATGATGATCCTCTAGGCGTCCGGAGATTCAATTCAGTAATTTTAGGGTTTCAGATTCAGTTTCTATTTAAAGCACAAGCATGTACCAAAGGCCTCAGTAAATACTAATTTTACTGACACGACCAATCAAGTATGGTCGCTGCCTGTTTAATCT
>LUCW03000800.1:47500-50000 GCA_001586965.3 Sphaeroforma sirkka | reverse complement strand
ATTGTATTGTCTTATGTCTTGACTTGTATTGGATTGTCTTGTGTCTTGGCTTGTATTATTGTATTGTCTTGTGTCTTGGCATGTATCATTGTATTATATTATTGTATTGTTCTATGTCTTGGCTTGTATTATTGTAATGTCTTATGTCTTGGCTTGTATTATTGTATTGCCTTATGCCTTGGCTTGCATTATTGTATTGTATTGTCTTGTGTCTTGGCTTGTATTATTGTATTGCCTTATGCCTTGGCTTGCATTATTGTATTGTCTTCTGTCTTGGCTTGTGTTATTGTATTGCCTTATGTCTTGGCTGTATTATTGTATTGTCTTATGTCTTGGCTTGTATTATTGTGTTGTCATATATGTCTTGGCTTGTATTATTGTATTGTCTTATGTCTTGGCTCGTATTATTGTATTGTCTTATGTCTTGACTTGTATTGGATTGTCTTGTGTCTTGGCTTGTATTATTGTATTGTCTTGTGTCTTGGCATGTATCATTGTATTATATTATTGTATTGTTCTATGTCTTGGCTTGTATTATTGTATTGTCTTATGTCTTGGCTGTATTATTGTATTGTCTTATGTCTTGGCTTGTATTATTGTGTTGTCATATATGTCTTGGCTTGTATTATTGTATTGTCTTATGTCTTGGCTCGTATTATTGTATTGTCTTATGTCTGTCTTGACTTGTATTGGATTGTCTTGTGTCTTGGCTTGTATTATTGTATTGTCTTGTGTCTTGGCATGTATCATTGTATTATATTATTGTATTGTTCTATGTCTTGGCTTGTATTATTGTAATGTCTTATGTCTTGGCTTGTATTATTGTATTGCCTTATGCCTTGGCTTGCATTATTGTATTGTCTTGTGTCTTGGCTTGTATTATTGTATTGCCTTATGCCTTGGCTTGCATTATTGTATTGTCTTCTGTCTTGGCTTGTGTTATTGTATTGCCTTATGTCTTGGCTTACACCATTCATTTTCCTGTTGACAATGTCGTACACTCGGAGTGGCCCTGTGATCTGGCGAAGTGTCTTGTGTACCATAGCATAACCATTACGTACATACGTCTTGGCTCCGTGTGTTACTGCCGGCCTGAGTTCTCTATTGTCTGAGTCCGGCAGATATATAGAGTAGTGAATCAATTGAAGTGGTTCTGCGGTACATCGAAGCCTTTCTGCGCACAGCAATCGCAGCAAGACATGATGTGAAGCTATAGGGTTACCATCGGTTGCTTTCACAGCCACAGCCACAGCCACACACATACACCTACACAGACACACTCGTCCACACCCACACCCACACACACACACACATACACACACATACACACACATATATACATACATACATACATACATACACCTACACACACACAATAACACACACCTGCACACGCACACACCCCTACCCACACCCATTCGCTCCATACACAATCGGTTCATGCTCGATCGGTTCATGCTCTAATAAATTATCCTGCCAATGCACCGTCTGTCCACACACACAATCCGTCGGTTCTAAATAGTCTAATCCACGTCTCCAGACACGCACTTACACACCCAGTGTTCTCATGTCATCGACAGTTGTTTAGTGCTGTGTTATTCCTGTCACGACAATGTTTATACCTGTGCACATGTATATGTACACATTTGGTGTATCTGTATCATCCAATATGCGTACAAAGACACTCACATACACACCCTGCTCCCTTGTATCCGTGTATATATATGAACTCATGCGATACATCTGTATCATCCAATGACACTCATGTTACACCCTGGGTGTACACAGCTAATTGATGATAAGGTGCTGTGCGTGCACGGCGGACTCTCACCGGATATCCGTTCGCTGGATCAAATCAGCACTATTGAAAGGTACCACAACCCTGTAGATCACAGCACAAGCATATGTTTCAAGGGGGCTAGGACATAGTCTGTATGACAGTGCAAGCATATGTTTCTAAGGTTCTAAGACATAGTCTGTATGACAGTGCAAGCATATATTTCTAAGGTTCTAAGACATAGTCTGTATTACTGTGCGAGCATATGTAACTAGGGTTCTAAGACATAGTCTGTATTATAGTGCAAGCATATGTTTCTAGGGTTCTACGACATAGTCTATATCACAGTGCATGCACATGTTTTCTAGGGGTTTAAGATGATGCTCAGAATATATAGTGAGAGCGTTGCCGCTTCTCTCACACATCGCTGTGCTATTGTGGTGGGCTTGATTGCTATCATTATGCACTTGTGGTGTACGCGGCATTCTATGTGGCCGTAGCACTTCTGGGCGCATCCAGCCCATCGAGCGAATGTATGTGGTGTGCGACTAGTACGCGCGCGTTCTTCTGACGCGGAAATAGAGAAATATAAACCCTAAGACCCTAAACCCCAAAACCCTGAACCCCAAAACTCTAAACCCCAAAACCCTAAACCTCAAAACTCCCAAAAACCTAAACCCCAAAACCCTACACTCCAAAACCCTAAACCCCAAAACTAAACCC
>LUCW03000800.1:0-42500 GCA_001586965.3 Sphaeroforma sirkka | reverse complement strand
TGTGCTAGAGTGTGTACTCCATACCACCGGATGCCCAGAGTACATGAGGAGCTTCGATGTAGACAAAGAAAAACTTATGCGACGATACGCGACATACCACCGTATCCCCAAAGCATCTGTGAAACGCTTTCCCCAGACATGTACGTATATATAAATGGATAGCATGTATAGCTAGTGCACCGCCATCCTAGTAGCATATTCAAATGCCACAGCAAAATAGGTATGTACTCCACCTGTCCTTCGACGTAGTCGCCTGGCCATGCAGATGCCTACTATATACATACAAACCGGCATATACAAGTTCGAATCGAAACATCAGTCCGTACAAAACATCCCGAACATAGATGCCTACTTCATACATAGCAGGGAGATACCTACTACATGAATAACAGCACATATCTACGAATAACTTAGCCCGACACTCAGTCTACCTGTGCTCGTTCTCGTTGGTGAAATGACGCAAGCCTTGCAACGAGAGGGTGAATGCGTGCACGCTCCTCAATTTCTCGGCAAGGGCTGCGTAGAAGGCGTCGATTTCGTGATGTTGCAACGCCACCGTCTTTGACAGGGACACATGCAGTACTCTATTCTCTTCAGACACAAACGAATGCACTGGCTGCTGGCGAGAAAAATGAGAAATGGAGTTAGTTTCAAAAAATATATTATAACATCACATATATATATATATATATATATATATATATATATGTAGTGATCAGATCAACGGCAAGAACATCACAAGCTTTGCCACTCATGCTAGCACTGAGACATAGAACAGTGGATAGGCACATACTTTTAGGACCCAAAAAATAAATTGATTGACGAATGCGCCAATTATATCCGCATTGTCATAAAAGCGAAACATCAGACGATTCACAGTATCCGGATAGCTAGTTAGAAAGTAGCCCGCGCCACAACAATATATATACACATGCAATACCTAGCACATGTTATATACATACATAGACATACCTATGTCCGTACTTCTAGAGTTCCTACTCACATGTGCGAGTACATTAAACATACATCCGCACATATGTAATAACGATTTACAACGTATTTGAACCCGGGCGGGCGCTATTGAACTTTCACGCTCCAGTGAGAAGTGTTCTCATACGTACCCTATCGAGTGTAAGTGACATACATAAGCAAAACCTTTTCACAGGCGAGCATAAGTAGGCACAAGCACTGATTTGAAGAAGTACCTTGTGCATACAAACCCACTACATGATACATACAAACCCACCTTTTATATACACACACGCGTACACTAATATGCATTCCTGCTCCTGCGGCTACAGCACGACCCTGGATATAGCCTTCACACATACCCACTTATCCCGTTGAACTACATGCTACATACTTATGCGCAAGTATACCTTTCCGGCAAGGTGGGGTAGTTGACGCAGAGCCTCTATCCTATCTTCTATATAAGCCTGGAAATCAGAGTCCACCGGGACTAGGTAGGTAAAAAACAGAAGATAATAAATAGATTCAGACCAGCTGGGCCGTAACGTGACGTGGAGTGGAAATTTTGGATTACAGTGTATAGCTAATTGCATTCGTGAAAAAGACTACGCACACACACACACATATATATATATAATAGATCAATGGGGAATATATATTTGAACATTGTATACTTCACAAGACTAACAAAAAGGACAACGCACACACGAACATATATACATGCATAAACACACCCACTCGCATACACACATATATATTATATATATATATATATATAACTGATATATCGATGCATAACTATGCACCCTATGCAATCACCTTTCCAGCTATGGCTGCATACGTACACCCAATAGCACGAGTGAGGCATTCGCAATCAGTACTAACCACTCATTGTGCCAATTGGTGCCAGGTATGACGGGGCCTGCAGTAGCGCGCACATAACCGCGACGTAGGTACACAAACATCCGACGATCTAAATATTCATATACACACTCCAGTACCGTTCCTCCCTTCTGACTGTAACACTACGAAACACAAAATACCAAAGCAACACACGTGCCAGTGCATCACAGTGGTCGAGTTGATTGGTTTTAGAATTAACAGCTGTTAGCTTAGACGCACAACACACACACTACACTCGCACCACAAACAAACACCTCTCACTGGTATATATGGTAAGAGTCGTAGAGTCACATGCCACAGACGGTCCAGCAATCTATTGATAAAAAATATATATTTGAAAATTACCATGGTCCGAACGCTACAAGGACTCGCACAATCAACAGGATACCGATCTCTGGTATATATGACAGCATTCATCTCTTGTATATATGATCAGATTCATAGAGTCACATGCCACAGATGGCCCATCAAACTAATAATAGAAACCTATATTTAGAAATCATCATGGTCTATAAATAGCCACATACTCTTGAAGACTCACATATGTATAAAGGAATCCTATATTTACAAATCATCATGGTCTATATATAGTCACATACTCTGAAGACTCACATGTGTGGCCCAGTTGCCTCGTACGTGCGCAAACTGCCGAACGCGACCCATCTCATCGACATCTTTAGGTAATGGCGAATCTAAAAATAGAATCAGGAATCCCGTGACAAAAAATTTAATTAATCGCTTGTTTTGTGTATATTGGTGTACACGGTGACTTGAGTAAACTGTTCACACGTGCAACTCTCACTAACATGGACAGATGTATACAGAATAAATCGAGGGTTCCCATTGGAGGACATCCACTGGATAATGAAACGAGTACTGTCACCTTAGCAACGGAGACCGTCATCTAAGCAACTTGTACTTTTACCTTAGCAGCTGGTATGTAATCAGTAACGAGGCAGGATATGCTAATGAATCCTATATATGGGATTGAGTGCCAAATTCAGCAATAATGATCACTGGACATCAAAAACGCGGCGCACATATACATCCACGCACAGACATAAACCAGGAAGCAATCACGCACGCACACACAACGAAGAAGTAACAACACACATACACACATGCATAAAAGACGAAGAAACCACACACACATACACATACATAAACGAAGAAGCAACACCACACACACATGCATGCATAAACAAAGAAGCAACAACACGCATATATATATAGAAGCAACCACATACACACAAAGAAGAAATCACATATACACTCTCATACAGTGGTGCATACCAGTGTCCTGTGGAGCGCCAAGAAATGATGGGAAAGGCAGTCTTTTCGCCTTTTTAGCGGGGTTCGTATTGATACTGCCGCCTCCTCGTTTTCTGGAAAAACGATATGGGTATATATATATATTTATATGAATATGAATTGCCGAGTTTCGCTACGACGATACATTCATTTATTTTACTAACATATATATATATATATATATGTGTATATATATATATATATATATATATATTATATTTATGTATATATATATATATATATATATATATATATATATATATATATATATTTATTTGTTTGCCATATATATATATATATATATTATATTTATTTATTTATTTATATATATATATATATATAAATAAAATGTATATATATATATATATATATATATATATATATATATATATATATATATATATATATATATATATGCTTATATATATATACGTTCACCATCTTACCCCCTAATTTTCATATTTTCGTCATACTCACCCGCTTTGGATAGCGTCGCCTCTACGGGTGTCGAATCGCAGTTGTGCACCTTTCGTTTGCGCGAAGGTTTCTTCCGGGTCACTGCTGTCGCTTGAGCTAGATCCGTAGTTATTCAAAGCATCCATAGTGTAACTATCCTACTTCCCGACGCCTCGAAACTGCAAGCACTTAACCTACCTGTATTCTACCTGTCCCTATATATGCGCGCATGTGTACATATTCATCACATGTATGTAAATATGAGAAGTGAAATATAAGTGACGTATTTTGTTGCTGGGTAAATACATCTACTAGAGAGCGCATTTTAGGATATAGTGCTTAGGGTTTAAGGTTTTGGATTTGTTTAGGGTTTTAGGGTTATGTATTTTTTTACCGGATATATGTACGATGTCCTGCTGAACGTACAATACCCAGTGAGTATTTTAATATAGGGTATATAGATTTATAGACATATGGTATATATGTAGCATACACTGTCGAGAGGTCTATTGTTATGTAGTATATAGTAAACACTGTGCATATTATAAAGGTATATACTTTGCACACAGGACGTATATATCAAGTCCAGACAAAGGCTTTGTCAGCCAGTGGTACACTCGCACGCAGACAGCTCACACTTCCCATGCACCGCACAGCGGATCACCAATCTCCCAAATTGGATAACTCATATTAGGTATAGCTATTCCTTATACACTAGCACACACATATTGGTAGATCGGACACTAAACACCAATATTAAATCTTACCTACACCATACACTCATCAATACACAACACCATACACTCGTCAATACACAACACCATACACTCGTCAATACACAACACCTTACACTCGTCCATACACAACACCCCATACACTCGTCAACACACAACACCATACACTCGTCAATATACAACACCAATCTCAGGTCTTACCTACTCTTTCCTACGTCTTACTCTCATCAATACACAACACCATGTACACCGGAAAATAGAGTACCCTCAATCTAACACAGCATGACGTGTGCATCTGCGAACATCAATTCCAGAGATATGTTCTCATTCTCATCTCGACGATCTAATGTATTTAGCACACACGGGATGGTAGGTAGTTCCCAACCACTAGCGTCGGAGATAGGACTGTCAGTACTGAAGCGTGGGGGAAATGTCGCAGATGCCGCAGTTGCCATGGCAGCGGCACTGAATGTCACGGAGGTAGGTGTGTATGGAAGGTGCATACCCATTAGGTATACTTAGGATGTGAATGTGGGGTGCATGCATGAATAGGTTTCCATGTATCTGTCTATATTTGGCTACATAGGACATGTACATGGTCACAGCACACACGTGATGGAAAGCTATTTAAGAGTTTTCCACTGAGAAAAACAGTTGCTATGCCTAACGATGAAGAATTGTTGGTACTTACCCATGCTATTTGTTTGCGGTGCTGATTGGAATGCAGTATTATATATATATATATATATATATATATATATATATATATACACATATTATACATATTGGTTATTATACATACATATATATATATATATATATATATATATATATATATATATATATATATATATATATATATATACATATATACATATTATATATATATATATATATATATATATATATATATATATATATATATATATATATATATATATATATATATATATATATATATATATGTATATATATTAATATATTTTATATAGATATATATATATATTTGTATATATCAATCTACATTCTCTATTAAAAAAATGAACCTGTAGATAAGACACCTGTACGATTGGGAGTATTTATCACAGTCTATACTCTCCAATACAGTCCTGTTTCACTGGAATTGGCGGTGATTGCGTTGTGTTATTATACGATGCCAAAACGGAGACGGTCAAAGCCTTCAATGGGTCTGGCAGAGCGCCGCAAACCCTATCACTGAACATTGACGGAGTAGTTAGTATCACGGTGTCAGGTACGACGATGATGTGTAGTAGGAGACATGTACAAACTGTAACAGATTGCTGTTTTTTACTGTGTATGAAGATTCCTGTTAAAATTGCCATAGCGGTTGTCAGTTGCTATGCGTTCAGGTAGCTGTGATAATATGAGGACATTTTGACATTCAAACACTGGGACACAACAGTGCCGAGGCTCTGCATGTAATGATTGCGGTGTGTCTATCAGTTATCTAACATTTACGTTTTGCATAGATTGTATTCTTTCCCTTATTCTGGGCATATACGTATATATGTATATATATATAGGTGATGGCAAACACGTATAAATATTTGTGATATGCAAATATGTATATTTGAAGTGATGTACAAATACGTATGTATATATAAGTGAGGTACAAATACATGTCTTTTTAAGTTTTTTGCAAACACATATATATATACAGGGTATGCAAATACATGTATACATATATATATATATAAATTATATGCGTGAGAAACCCAACCGGAGAAACAAAGGACAAAACGGTTCCTACGCATTATGCGCGCCTCTTACCTTGTGTATGCTTCCTTTCGTGAGTACTTACACATACCAATACAATTGAAGTAAACTGCGTCCAACCATATTATCCGTATTCACTGCAGAGACCATGTACCACAGGCGGGTTCGGCTTCCGGGTCTCTTTTGCATGAGAGTATACTCTGAAGTGCTCACCTTAATAACAAATAAATCCCTTCCTATATAACTATATAGCTTAATAAATTCATTGCATTCTACATAGATTTTCTCGATCTTTAACCTCGATGTCAAACCTCGATCGTAAGTGTTTACTATGTATAAGCACGGTGTCGTCGTTTGTATCCTACGCGCAATACGTTTAACGGTAACTAATACTCAAAGAGGTATGTAGCTGATCCAGACTCCAAGCGACTAACCATCCGATATCTGTGTTCCTGATGGATATCTATTTATTTCGCCAGGATTTATTCACTGGTCATCATACTTATATATATATGATGACCAGTGAATAAATACTGGCGAAATAAATAAATATCCGTCAGGAACACAGATACCTTTCTATCATATGTGATATCTGTGTTCCTGACGGATATCTATTTATTTCGCCAGTATTCATTCACTGGTCATCATACTTATATATATATATTTATATATATATTCTCTTGGTAGTGCAAACCTATCTGCAAACACAATGTGCTTCGTATGCGTGTGGCGTTTCTGATGCGTCAAGGCGCATACCAGGCCCAGACTAAGAGCCTACATCTTTTGACAGACTCCTGTTTAACTCCTAGCTCGCTGTGAATGCTCTATTATTTCACTTAACTTCTATCCACTTATAATAGTAGATATGCGCGACATCCACGTTCGCATGCGATAGGCTATGCGTTTAGTGGTTGCTATTGCGCAAGGTTTGTGGCTGACCCAGACTTCGAGTGTATTTTCATAAGCCTGTAGTGCCGAGTCGAGCGTTTGACCAGCAGTTGTACGACGGTACAAAATTTGAAGTCTCTTGTGGCCTTGAGGCACTGAAGTATGCGTTTGAATACTATTATATGATCGGTGGTGGGATTGGTCGGAAATGCTGCCAATTGATTGGCTGTAGCGGCAATTTCTATGCTGGTATGGTTGGCAGCGAATTTCTGGGCGCCAAGTAGCTGTCTGAAGTCTTTCCCAATGTATGAATCACTAGTGGAGTCGGCTAGATGATGTGCAGTACCGGGTGTGTATGTTGGCAGAGCATCAGTAAGGATAAATGTGTCATGAATATGCTCAGCATATACTTGTTGGTCTATTTCTATGCGTTCTTTGTGTTGTCGTGTTCTTAGTCCCACAAATGTCTTATCCGGCCAAGGGTTGTCATGTGATAGTGCTTAGATAAGTTTGTGGATGACCATTTCTCTCCACTGGAGTTGCGCTGTACGGCGGGAACAATGTCATCGACATGGTACGACAATGATATGATGTATAGGGTGGAACCAAATACTTTCGCCGGCATCATTTTGTTTAAAGCCAATAGATTGAAATCGTTTGGCTATGTCTAAATTGCATGGTCGACCAGCCTGTTTCCGGCCGTAGAGTCCTCGCTTGAGCTTTAGTAGAGTGACAGGCGGATAAAGTCCTAGTTCTACTGTACCATTGGGTGGATGCCCATAGACTGCCGTGTCGGAATATGAATCGAAGTATGCGATGTCGACGTCATAGTGAAAACGATTCAAACCATTGAAAACAGCCTGCGCAAGGAATGTACTTAGTGTAGTGAAGGTGGTTACTGGAGCATATGTGACACAAAAAGAATTCCTTTCCATCTGTTGATCACCATGCGAGTATTTGATAGTAAGAACACAATTCTCGTCTCCATATTAAGACGTTTTTGGAGTGAATGATCTTAATTCTCTTTGGAACTTAGTCCTGGGTAACAATGTCGGCGAAAATGTTTTTGATGTGGGCTTTTGTGTTCGGTGTGTTTGAGGTTACTCGGGTACGTGCTGGTGATTGCTTAATTTTTAGTAGTGTGTGATCAATGATGGTAGAGTGCAGCTCATGGTTATTAATGGTTGAATAGCACGTATAGATGGTCGGAACGTAGTGCTGGGTTCATCAGAACATCCAGATAAATATTGAAGGTGTGTTCATGGAGACGATAGGGTGTTGGTTCTGGTGCCACCTCGGCGACACTAGGTTCAAAATCGAAATCGCTACGTGGATCATCAAATGTAGTATGGTTCGAGTCTCTATCAGGGTGATGTTGTGCGGAAGTAGAAAATTGGCTGTCGTGTGAGACGGTAGGAAATAAGACATTGAGTGATACATAATCAATTTCGTGTTGTTATTGATATTTAGTGATGTATTGATATATATTTGATGATATCCGGGTACTGTGGAGAATATTGGAGTTTATCATGCGATGTCTCAGTGGCTGATGATGAAAATTGTGGTAAAGAATCCTGCAAGTGTGGGTGTGTAGTAGACCTGCGGGCTGCAGCAGTATCTGTGATGTCAACCATAGATGTTTAGTGGCAACGATTGATTGATTGAATGCTACGCGAGCATCAAGAATAAGAGTTGAGGCATAATTGTGGGCGCCAAGGTGTGTAGAAGCGCCTACTGGGGTAGATGCTTGTGAGTCGCGCTTTAAAGGTGTGTTGCGTGGCTCCACGTGGGAAGGGCGATTAGCTTGTAGTATAGTCAGTGAAGGCACAGGACCATGTGGAAAGGATGTTGGTGTTGGTGTACTAGTCTAAGGGTGTAGTCGGGGAACACGGGGAAGAGATGGTGTACTATTGATACAGAGCTGAAACCAGTCGGCAGTATAGTGTTGCCTGTAGGGTTGGAACTATTATTGTGACACGCTTTCCGGTAGGGTCACAATGTGGTGTTTGGTCGGATAAAAATTGAACGTTTCAAGAATTAAGAAGTGTCTGTCTTAAGATTGTGTATTAACCAAGTGTCCGGAGTACAATGTGAAGCTCGACCCATAAGGGGCTTGTACTTTTTTGAGTTTAAAAAACACAATACAGCCATTTCATGCACGTGGAAATTGAGGTGCATGCTTTGGTAATCCTTTTCATATATTCACGTTCAGCACTTCGTCGAAGTTCCTAAAACCTACTAGTATGCCAAAGAAAATGTTTATGAACTAAATCTGACCGACGATCAGCAATAGCCCACCTATCTCGTGAACGACTAAAAACATATGGACCGACCAGGGGCATAATATGCTCATACGTGAGAAACTGCTTATCTCTGCCAATTTTCTTTCTGCATCCTTAAATGACAATTGTCAGGTGCGCCTGTCCACAGGTAAAGAGGGAACGGTCACGATGATAGTCGAAGGGTCAATGTTCTCCTACTTGTTCCACGGTGGCGGCGGTCGTTCAATTGATCATCCTTTGCGTACATTGTGGTTCACTCCCGCAGTGCAGCACCCAATAACTATACGCATTACTACCCCGTACTTGGGAGTGAGCTAAACTCAGTCGGTTTACCAAAGCCAAAGTTACAACTGAAATATTCACTGACCAATGAATAACCTTGGCCTTAATCTCAATATTCATTGATCTTCAAGTGTTGCAATTGTTCACTTGTTCGAAGCCCACGGTGCTGACAAAATTGCCAATACCCCCACGAGGAATAATGCTTCAATAAATCTTCAGTCTCCGGATCGAACCTTTAAATAATAGCTTTAAGTCTATCTGTACATATTCATTTAGAATAGCCTTCCTTTGGATATACCTCTAACCAAATGAGTTCGAGTATGCATTCGGTTCTAAACATGTATAGCAAAGGACCATAGTGAAGCAGCACAACACATTCAACTTCAGAAACCATAGATGGTGTTGGCAAACCCGTGTGTATATCAAGCTGTAAAAACGGTGTATGATACGAGCGCAATAAATCAACCTGAGCGTAATACCTCGATACCAGGGTGATCATCGCATCTTTATAAAACGCCCGCTAACGATCAAAGCGGGAATTTTCTTGAACAGATTCCATTTTTCATGCTCAAATTGTTGACCCTTGTACTGCCATAGTGGCGTGAAAGGGTATACCCCCTATCTGTGGAAGCCATAGTAGCAATCGACAAAGGAATGAAGTGAATTTAAAGAATCTCCTGTCCAAATCCTGATCCCCAGCTAAGACAATAGAAAGTTGCTATCCGGTTGTCTAGATAGCATCCTCTCGCATAGTTGTAATAGCAACGGCTATATTTATAACTCGACAATAAGAGAACGTCTCGAGCCATGTACTTTTAGAGACCCAGCGTCAAAGACAGCCACTAGCTAGACTATCGGCTCTTATTTTTCCACACTACTGTTGTTTCCAGCCAACGCTGGTTAACTATGGCGGAACACGATGGTCATCAGCCCAGTCTTAACTCCTAGGTGACAAAGCAACCTGTTCACTAGTCCAAGCATGAGTCTAGTACATTCCGACGGATATCCGACGAAGTTCATACTGCATTGGCCAAAAGTCTGGTTTAGTACAATGTGCAATATGGACAAGAAGTTAAATACAAGTGTGTGAAAAGAATACAAGGCTTGAGGTCAACAACCTATTTACTAAACAATTAAAGAGGTTTTTGCGGTGGAGATAGTGCTTACTTCTTGTGGGTTTTCCCTTAAGAATATCTTAGGCACACAACTTGTAAACTCAACCATTGAGAGTAGGAAGTTTTAGTTAAAGGATTTGGTGGGTGAGAATTTTGTAGAACTATATGAATGGCTGGATTTTGACTGTGGTAGTTAAAACGTAGGAGACAATAGGTGAGGTTGGCCATATAAAAGGGAGTTTCTTATTGTAGTCGAATCTCTCAGTCTGCTAGTGTTGTAATCGTTCTACAGTTGTTGGACTGACATTGATGAGCAGGAATGACGTATATTTATAAACTACATACGGACGGATTATCAATTTGATGCGGGTACTTATTCTATCCCGACTTAGGATGAGTTTCTCTCAGCAGTGAAAGGTTTTATGAGATTTAGCTTTTTTTAGCCAATTGAATTTTTAAGTACCCGTATCCAATAGTTGTAATGGGTATATGAGTGACTGGGCATGGGTCAGTGATAAAGGAAGACAAATCTCAGGTCTTGCTTGAAATGCAGAGGCCTGAGTATAAAGCTCATGGTTGTCGAGTCATGTTCCTGAGTTTTCACGACTCCCAACACCAATTAGTGATTTGGGAAAATGATTTCCTAGTTGTGCGCACACTTTTACGAGTAAAAATTGCCGTAGCAAAACTTAGGTAAACGGAGCAGCTTCGTATGCAATTGATGTACCGGATTTGCGTGCGGTAGTGTCTTGTGTGTGATGAGATGGCCAATGGCTGCCAGCCGGGTTTGCTAGCTCGAAAGATACTTTCATGTCTCCTACAGATAGGGAATTAATTGCGATGGCTTATGGGTTTAAGAAGTTGAAATGTTGGATAAGGCGATCTTGTCCAATATGCTATTGCCGAAATGGATCAATCATGAACCTCTGGTGGGTGTCCCGCGGCAATTCGAGTTCTGTAGGGTGAGTGAGACATTGATCACATTAAACCAGGATATTTATTAAACATAAAACCACGCTCGAACAACGGAGGCTCAACAAGGTTTATCCTAGAATCAACCAGGAAGAGAATCTAAAACTCAGAGAAGGACTTAGACATATTACAGATGTAAATTAATCTCGGAACCGAATTGCTGGGAGTACGGAATCATCAATCAGTATGGAAAATCTAGAAGGGGCATAAGGGCATCCCGAAATATCGGAGTACAATCTAGACGTATAAGACCAAAGATTGCGATGGAAGCCACGATCAGTTGAAGACGTGTCGACGCTGCGTTTGGGTTAAATCATAAATTAAGTGAGAACCTTTCTCACATTACGAGGTGTTTTTTAATGGCTCAAGGATCATGAGTCCAATGCATATAAAAGCAGGGGCTCGAACCAAATAAATCACAACTATTCACTTAAAACTTAAAACACTTTAAGATACTCCAATATATGAGAACAACATGAGAGACTACAGGTGTTAAATAATCAATCAGACAGTAATTTGTGACTTTCTCTCAGATTGTTCTATTTGGGTCACCAGCCAACCTGAGAGTACGTATCAGAGAAAGTGATTATTTAATTCTAAAATTAAAATCGGTACTAAATTGTTCTGCATAAGGTATTGATCATATGAGTTTTTATCATGGTCAATCCAAGTGGTTGGAAGCTAAAGCGAACACCATCAGTATAAAATTGAGGGTAAGATCAGAAATAAATTTATTGGAGCACACCTTTGAGGTACGTTCCTACTTTACTTATAGTCCTCAATCCTATGCGCTAACACTATGGATCCTGTAAGAGGGCTAGAAATGTGATAATCTTTCGGTCTTTTGACCTTGATATAAGGTGTTTAGAAGGGTCTAAAAATGAGGTAGTTGATTGCTTTAGTAGCATGTTTTGGTGGTTAGATTCAACTATGATACCGTATCAGTGGGCAAGGTTAGATTTGCTGCGTGTGCGCAAATGAAAGTCCTTCAAATTTATGCGAGTCTAGACATGTCGATGGAAAAGGTACATCATAGCGATGAGAGGAGGAAAGTACAGTTTGTTCTTCGGAGTGAGCGGTTAGCTTGTCTTGAGCGTACTATAGATTCGTGAAAAGAACCATATTTTACGCTTAGGTTAGGACTTCTGAGACAACAGGTAAATGCTGTGATGGAACGCAATGTGATGTGTATTTGGGATCATGAGGCGACAGTGAACTCGCAAATGAAGTTTAGACTTTAGATGACTATGTTATAATTAAGGTACGTCCAACATTGACACATACGGGGGTAGAGCGTATAAGGGAGTTATTGAAGCAGAAAGATGGTGACAGTTTGTTTAAAACGAATATGGCAATGGTAATGAATGTTGCGTAGCTTGTCAGCAAGTGACTAAGTTGCGTGGATCGATGCAATTTTTGATGCAGCATGATCTGACCCAAAGGGTTGGCTATGGCTATTGGCATGGATCATTTGTCTTTGATAAAGTTGATACATGAGTTTGAGTGTATTGTGACGATTTTATATATACCCAAAGTGTGGTGCAGGCCGTACATACCGGATGCTAAGAATACTATGATGAAGCGTATACTGAAAGTTGTGCAGCAACAAGTGTTGCCCTGGGGTACACCGAAGCGAGTCGTAGTAGATCACGATGGTTCATTTGCGTCAGATGAGATGAAGAGTTTCTGGACAGAGAGAGACCCAAAGTGTCACTATGTTAAAGTTAAGAGGCATCAATGTATTGGTAGGGTTGGATGTGTCCTTGAGTCTCTGTGGGCAGTGTGCATCTTTTTCTTTATTTTAGCATATAATGCGATTGTAAACTCTGTTACAGGACTTCGTTCATATTAAGTCACTGGACGGCAATATACATCGAATATAGAAATTGTATTACAAGCACAGCTGCTGAAGGTGTCAGGGATGGAGCTCGTAAGTGATGCTACGGTCAGAGACAGAGCCATCGTAATAGTGGTTCAGGGCGGCTGATAAGCGTATGTGAGAAGCTTCGGTGTGGAAGCCTGGCCTATCAGTGGAAATAAGTAGATGAAATCGTACATGGCGCGAGGTGTGATAGTCCTACGCGAGAGGCAAGGCTTGTATAAGATACGAATCGAGGGGTAGGTGCATTAGTTGTACATGGAGCGTGTAGAGGACGTGAATGGTGAGAAGCGTCTAAAATGAGATTCAAATACATCTTTTATAGGTATGTAGATACACTGGGGTAGCTGTGGCTACAGTGTAAGAGTTGCGTGAGCTAGTATACGTTCCACGGTGAAAAGGAAGAGGTGACTACATGCGCAGAAATCAACTTTTGGATTATATGCTGTTTAAATTGAGGACATGTCATTGCGTGGAGAGAGACCAGAAACTATCACGAATGATTTGGATGTGTTTATGGATGGTCATTTATCCGGTGCCTGAGGTCTTTGTTTTTTTACGATGGCTAGGTGCCGGGCATTTATTGAAGTATCTCTTCCGCTTTGCTAGAGATCCTGTCTTGGGAAGTAAGCAACTTCAAAAATGGTGGAGTGAATGAACGCGCCACAATTGTGTCTTGTTATTTGAGGAGGCTTTAATCTAACCATTGAGAGTAAAAGGTCGAAGAGGAGTTTTACATAAGGGATAGTGGGTGATAGTTTTATAAACGTATGACTGGTGACTGGGGTGTGAATGTAGTAGTATAGGCGTAAGAGACAGTAGATGCGGTGAACCATATAAATAGAAGTTCCTTAGAATTAAATATCGCGGTCTGCTAGAGTAATGGGTTTTAGATCATAGTAAAATAAACATACGAGTTTGAGGTTTTAAACACTTTTGTTTTGTTTATATATATAAAAACAAAAGTATAACATCTATTATTGCTATAATTTATATACCGCCTCTTCTCAACCTAGTTACAAGGTCCATGATGATGGTGGTGCCGATGACATCGTCCAGGTCGATCACATGGATCGTTCTGACACAATTCAAGTAGTGTGTAGTCGGGAAAGTTTTAGAAAAAGCGAAGGTAACGTGGGCGATGGTAATATGGATATGATCATGTGTTGTGATGATCTCAATGTGTACTGAAGTACTTGAGTATTTGATACAATACAACTCTCGCGCCAGAAATGGAACCTTTGAGCAATTAGAGATGGATGTCGAGCTACTACTAGCTTGAGATTCTATGAGAAGCAGCTCTTCGTTTACATATCTCAACATTTCCACCAGGATCTTTATTTATCATATTGATCTATCTATATATCAATGTACCTACCTTATATTTGTTGCGGGGAGATTACTTGCATTCAGATTATCAATTAGAAAAATACAGCAATGTATATTTGTGTCATTTCGTCGAGTAAATACGATCGCTTACTCATTAATTCACAGATGGAGCTTATCATGCACTCAGCCGTATTGCCGAGGTCACCCCTTCTGTTTCGGACCGCTATATAAGTAGTTTAGGGGACATATCAGTGCAAGTCTTTTTATCCCAGTGTTATTTGAGTGTATTGGTTAAATGATATGTTGCGGATGTGCCTGTAGAAAGCTAATATTGGAGCATTCACATGTATTAAAATAGAAATTAGATATTTATTATAATTTGGCTGTCGTGTATGCGTGTAACAGTGAAAGAGGGGACGTGACCTCTGAAGGTACAGCATATACAGCACTGTTGCCGTTTCATCTGAAACTTGTTTATGTGTTGTTTACTGTGACATCCATAGTCGAATTACACCCTTTAGATCTCACAATTTGTCATGGTATGAATTTATTGTACATCAGCTGCTACTATTGTGGTATTCCAAAAGAGTAAAACATCACGAACGGCGGACAAGATTGCTTCTCGCGCAATGCGAAAAGTATTTTACTCATCAATGAAAACCCGATCGTACTCAAATATGATATACTGGTTTAGCTAATATTTGTCTCACTCAACTATTTATAGCCTACTACTTCATAATCAACAGTTTCAATAGCAGATTACAATGCTGGAAGTACACCTGCAGTATGGTCCTTTATCAAACCTGCATCTCCGAAATCTCAATGTCATGACTGATCAAGTGAGTGAGTACAAACTACATCAATCCAACCACCTCTCTTGACGAAAAAAAAATAAAAATTCAACAGCGAATATGAAGCCTGATAATAGATAATATTATCCCTATCACAAGTTTTGTAAAGCCATGCAATCTAAAGGAAATAACGGAGAGGTCTGTATCCACCTTATCACGTGCGAATATCTTTTTTGTCAACTGTATCAAATTTGTTACCAGTTTTCTATCGATTATTCAAATTTGAAATATCAGACAGCTATGTTTTTCCAATCATTGAGGAAACTTGATCAAGGACAAGGCTCAGAAGAGTAAAGTCGTATATACAGATGGTCCTCTACGCATGCAATATAGTGAAGCATGCCCATTGAACTTGTACTGGCAGCGTTGCTTAGTTTAACCCGTATGTTTTTCTATGTACAAGTAGTCGAAATGCCACTAGAGTTTTATGTCTAGTTTTAGGAGTGCACTAGGTTACATTTCGTTCAGAATAAGTAAATTAGAACGAGAATAACAAAAAAGTGGCTTGAGGTGCGATCTTCAGTATATTGATCAGACAATTTCTGAGTTGCAAAGATTTTTTGCAAAACGAATACAACTTTTACTGACATTCATCAATTATTAAGTCGACTCTTCCACAGATGAAATCACTCATTTGTGTGTCTCCATACACCCTTACTCGTACTCAGGAGGAATGGTTCGCCGGTATACATCGCCGACCACTAGCATAACAAATCTTCGTCCTTTGGGGTCGGGTTCTAATTCAATTTAGTATACATGGTTGTACATTTTACTATCATAGCCTCAAGCCTACTTCAATGACTGCGTATATTATTTTCGTATGCGAGGGTTTCCGGGACGACGCAGTGACATCTTGATTCTTGTTTTCAATTCGTCACCGCCTAATGTGCGCATATGTACTTCCCGTTGACGAACAAATCTCACGATAAGTTTGTTTCGAATAATTACAAAGCACACATGATATAGTGAAAACTGGATTTCGCCGATTCTTCTGATCATACCCTCTATTTTCAAACGTCAAAAAGCATGGCAAAAATCGATGGTCATTTTAAATTTTTAGTGGACTATTGGAATTATGACGATTAACGCAATAAAAGCTTTTGATGTGCGTGTTGCATGCTGGCATTCAGTATCCGCATGTCGGCATTCACGGAGATCAGAAAGTTACATATTGGTCTGTGTCGCTATGTGATGGCCTGGAGTATAACCCTATGACACAAAACTCACAGAATCGCAACCAATCACGCATCATTTGGCATCGAATCTATGCGATCATGAGAAAATATAAATCAAACTGCATGAAACAATTTCAATCGCATTAAGGTATTATAGCATACATACTGCAGTTGGCCGCACTCCAACAGAGCAGAGAAAGCACGACAAACAACTGTGACCAAGAATCAGGAAGTCGGTAAGTTCGTGAATACATTTTACATAATTTATTTTCATTTTTACGTCAGTGTACAACATTCTGTCAAGTATGATTTACGCGTGTGTCCTTCAAGTATATAGATCTATCTAATAATGACATTTAGTCTTCCATTAAATCGCTGTACGTAGCTTTCCTCAGGAATCCGACGTTCAGCTTCTCGGGGATTTCCACATCGCAGAGTGCCTGATCGGGCACAACGTGCAATATCAAAGCTTGCTTAATCTGTGTCAAATCCAACATGAGCGATGGCTTTTTGTTGCTTTCCTTGTTGCTTTCTTTGTAATCCCGTTTTCGACCGACCTGTGGTATGGAATTGGTACAATAGTGAGCCTCAATATGAGTGATGAAGATCCAATTTCACATATAGGACATGTTTTTGACGGTGTAGAAGCATAGAAACGTGCCAGAGTGATACACACGGAGGGAATGTGCGTACGAAGGCAAAGCAATGGGGGCAGTAGAGCACACAGCCGTTGACAAACAGATATGCAGAGTACAATCGTGGGCTACTTACACTTTCCACCGCGCGGATAACATGTACCGGCACGCGCTCGTCCGACGTATCGGGCGTGTACATGGACAGAATCTTCTGTATTTGCATGTAGTTGAGTTCTGTGCATGCCTCCAGAATTTTGCTCACATCATCCTTGGACTGTTTGGGCATCTGCAGTAGTTTGGTGGCCTGGGAGATACAGACCAGCTTGGATTTGGCCTCGTCTAGTTTGTGGTCTCGTAGCCATGCTTCGATCTGGATAGGGTGGTGGAATAAAAGTATATTTATATCATATTTATATTTATATATATATATACATAATTTAGAAAATATAGAAGAAATGTGCACACAAAAGCACCTGTATATACAGAAGGGTTACACTACCTCGACCCAATTAATTGTGCAAGTGACGATAATATGCAGGTTTTAGATACCAGTGAGAAAGAAACACCCCCCCCCCCCCCCCCCCCCCCCCCCAGGTGCAAATGTATATATTCATGTAGCTACACGGATTAGACCATTCCGCCATCTCAAGATGTAACATCTGCTGCGAATGTCTGACATACCTGTGACACATTATACTGAATCTGTAGACCCTTAGACCAGTTACACAGATCTTTCCTCAGCAACAGATTGTTCAAGCACTGAGCTGAGATGAAGTACGACAGCTGCATGAACATCTGCTGGACGATGTGCAGATCCACGCCATTTCTCAGCAAAGTATCGTATACTTCCTGCAATCAAAGAGAATCGACACGTGTCAATATAGGAACGGTCGGAAGCAGTCTATGACGAAGTGTGCGGGGGATGCGCATTGAGTATAGCTCGATGGATTCAATGCAGATTGGTTGAAGAGAATTACTTCCTACAACTGAAAATGCACGCGTAACTATGCATAAATGTAGTGTGAACAAGATGCAATACAATGTGACTCAGGTAGATAAAAAGGCAGGACCACAAAATGAATCAAGGGCAGATCCATTTTAAAACCCCTAGGCATTCATAAGCCCATTTTGATCTGCAGCAATAGGTGCGCGTGTCATCAGGATCTACTGAAAGCAGGTTTGCCTCCTCACACAAATGGACGATGCCATCCCCCCCCAACCAAAAGTAAATAAAATAAACAAAGACAAAACAACCTGAGTTTATACTAGCTTATATGCAGAGATACGGAAATCTATCACTAATGGGCGAAGAATGCAAGCGAAGTTCTACACATCTCCACATTAGTGACCATTTCTGTCGCGCGTGAACTCTTGATCAGATCATGTCGTTGTCATGTACTAAAATGATAACATACCATCTCGTTGTACTCTTCTTGTATTAAACAGGGCAAGAAAACAAAAAAAAACCAAATATTACTAAAACCCATGACATTTTTTTATATGAACGAACACAGGATAAGATACTTTCTAACTTCTAGACTGTCTGATGGCTCTGTCAAAGAATTCTCTGGCTTTGAGAAAGGACTAAAGCAGCTGTGCACACAATACTATGTCTGCAAATTCCCGTCAGTTAAAATCTGGCCAGACGACACTGGTTGCTTTTCAAACACAGAGTGGTCAGCACAACTTAATCTAAACACACACTTAAGTGCACTTAATCTAACCACACACTTAGTATATGCATACATATGTGAAGACATACTCATAACACATAGAGCACGCCGTCGCAAAGATTACCTGCAATACAGCAATGACATCCGTCACGGTCTTGCTGCTGCCCGCGTTGTACTTCTTTCTTGCATGGCGACTGCCCTCAACATTCGGCAGCATATCGTGCTCAAGAATGGCCGCAGACACCATACCACTGAGCTGATCCTGTACGGTTTTAATCACAGCCAGGTACATCTGTGACACGAGGTCTTCCAGGACGGTTCTGTACTCTGCCAAATCAAAGTTCTCCATCTCGTACTCGTGAGGTTCTGGAGTGGTGAAAGAGCGTGAGAAGTTAGACGCGGCGAAGGTGCCATATCGGGACGTGCATCACACTTAGGTGACCAAATGACCGTGTTAATCATATACTCTGACCAAGTGACTATATTAACCATATATTCTGACCAGGTGACTAGCTGATCATATACTCTGACCAAGTGACCATGTTAGCTATATACTCTGACCAAGTGACCATGTTAACCATATACTCTGACCAAGTGACTATGATAATCATATACTCTGACCAAGTGACCATGTTAACGATATATTCTGACCAAGTGACTATGCTAATCAGATACTCTGACCGAGTGATCGTGTCAGTCATATATGCGCACTACACTGTTGCGAAGATGAATCTTTTGCGTACTCAATGCGATCCTCTAACTCGAGAGAATGAGTCCTGGTGAGATATAGAACAATGGAAAATAGACGATTACAGACACCCAAAGACTAGCACCTGCTACTATCTTACAATTCTCGGTTTGCAATCACATGCAACGTACACACACCGATGTACAGCCCTCTAATATATATAGAGGAACAATTTTACGTGGACACTTGCTGGTTTGCGATCAAGTGACATACTCAACACAGCGTTTCCCGTCCCATTTGAATCTACACTTACCATCTCCATCACTTGGGGTTAAGCAGACGGTGACACTTGCACCTGATACGTCTGGACTAATGAATTGAAAACAATTCTTCTCACTGAAAAAGCACATATATATCGCGGGTATATACCCTATATATATATATATATATATATATATATATATATATATATATATATATATATATATATATATATATATATATATATATAATATATATATATATATATATATATATATATATATATATATATATATATATATATATATATATATGTATGCATGCATACATACACATACATGCATATATGCATGTTATATATATATATATATATATATATATATATATATATATATATATATATATATATATATATATATATATATATATATATATATATATATATATATATATATATATATATATATATATATATATATATATATATATATATATATATATATATATATATATATATATATAAATATATATATATGCATATCAACTGTTGTCTGTCGCACAACGAGGTACACAAAAACATACACTTACAACCTGTCTTCTGATTAATATGACAATTGAATCGCTCCCAATACAAAGTACGCGCATACACATCCTTGGTGTCTGCACAATAGAGACATAATTACACCTCGTACATATTTTAAAAAAGAATAAAACAACCGCAACCTTATGCTTGCACCACATCTCCATATGAACGATCGCAATATCTACTTACCGTCTTGTAACTCCTCACTGTACTTCATGGCGTTCAGCAGAACGAATGAATTGCATATCCAGAAACTGACCAAGTCGACCCTGTTGTGATTTTTCTGTTATGTAAACAGATATATATATATATATATATATATATATACATATATATATATATAGACATATAAGTACGAAGAAAGTACCGCAACAATATATCACGTAGTCGTTTTTATACTCTTTTCACCCAAAGAGAGTTGGTAGTAGTGGGGGGATTTCAGTGCGAAAGCGACATTGAGCAAATAAATCTTCGTTTGAGCAGAACATCCCAAGTAACTGAACCTCGGTTGACACAGTATGGGAGAGAGAACGTGGCATACGATATACATACATTTGAGTGGACACACACAGAATCACAAGATGTGTAGCATTAATCCATCTATACTGTCGGAGATGTCCGACGCAAGTCACTGCGTTGCTAAGTAGCGACTGCAATTACTTGCGACAGTTGTAGTCTCGAGCATCTCAAACCATATCAGCATATACAAGCAACGCACATAGGAAGTGTGAGCAGACATACTCGCATCGATTTTTCAGCACACGTACACGCACACACACACAGACACACACACTAACAAGATGTACAACTCAAACATTATACAGCGTTGCAACAAGCTTGATGGAACCGCTTGAGTTGGCTAGCAGTTGCTTGGGACTGTTCTTAAGATTAGCCTATTTCGCACACATAGGAATTCGTGATAAACGTGTACGGCAAACTAAGTACAGACAGACATACACAAGCCCTACAGCAGCATTGGTTCACACGTACAGCAAGAAGCAATAAACACATGCATACCCAATAGAGTAACATTGATACACACGCACAACAAGAAGTACAAGACTACTGTATACTGTACGCTCACCGTGGCCACATGCTTGATGGAACTGATTGAGTTGGTGAGCAGCGACTGCAGTTGGCGAGGATTGTTCATGTGATCTGCCCATCGCAAACACATGAACAGAATGTACGCAATGATGCCGTGCGGGCGACTGTCCAGCAACTCACTGGGATCGACATTCACAATCAAATCCTGTACAAAGGCAACGGCGACAGTAACGGTGATCGCGTCAGTGATGTGTGTGGTGGGTGTAACACATGCATGTGTGGGGTGATGTATGTGTGCTTGTATGGGGAGACGCTCAATGTGTATGAGTGTATGGCTTAGGAGTCTGCAAGACACCGAGGAAGTCTTGCAAGGCCTAGAGCAATACACAAGAGGATACAACCCCAAGACTGGAGACAAGGAAGCACATGTGTTATGCCAGGTCATGTCTTTGTTCTATTTTAGATTTGGGGAAAAGCATAAAAAGACTCGGGCTGACGGTGGTAAATTCTCAGGGAAATGTAGCCCTTTTAGGTATTGAGAGCACAGAAAGCAGCGCTCACATTGTCAAATTCGATTTATCGATACGAGGTTACGGTGCGTAAAAATCTATTTATAGATACGAGGACACATTGCGCACATCGTGAGCTATTTATAGCTACGATGGACTTCTAACTTCTATTTTGAAAGTAGACAATAACAGTGCCGAGTGCATCTTACCTGCACAAGCGCACGTTCGTCTTTCTCCACGAAAATAAACATTCCCACGGGCTCGTTGGCATCGACTCCAGGGTCCGCTATATCTGTACGCCATGAATTGAGTATACGTAATTCGGAGGTGAATATACGGATTACGCGGGTAGAATAAACGAACTGCCATACAGCTATACACAGGCATGCAATCAGCAACGACGATCGATATGCGACTCACACAAGGTGCGCGCAGGAAGAAAATCTGAAAAAGAACAAACAGGATAGGTAGTGTATAGGCGTGCGATGGCGGATACAATTTTGGTTTAAATGAAGAAACACACACTGTATTCAAACATATTCAGAAAAAACCCATTTACAGAATAAAAAAGGCAAGGCAATCTATAGGCATGAAATGACGATTACAGGCTTGGTTTCAAAGGAAAAAAAAACACACCAGCAATATCAATAGAGTTAAATTACACCAACAAGCGGTTATATTGTTGAAAGGAGCTATAAAACAAAAAAAATAGGCCCACGCACTCAGACAGCTACAATTCATCTGCATACATATATACCGCGATACAACACACAGACACAGACACTGTGTCCTGTAGAACACCAATACACATATACACAGCACTTCGCATTCACAGTATGTCACTGAAGAATTTCAACTTCAGAGATAGTACGAACCTGTAACATGTATGTCGAATCCTCCATCGCCTCCAATGTAGTCCTCGTATGAGCTTTGAAGCACTCCGCTGGCCTGACGGGAGAGTGTAGCGTGTGCCGGGTCGCGGTCATCCTCGAGCTCCTTGTGCACAACCCCAGCAGAATGATGCTTTCCAAGCTATTGGTACATACATGAATACGAATAGCAGACGATAACATAATACACACACATACAGTGATATGCAGCCGCAAACATACGCATCCCACACACACACACACACACACATATATATATATATATACATATATATAGACAGGTAACATAGCAAACCCACACATACAGTGATACGAAAAATACGCATCACACAGCATACACACATACACAGAGCGCAAAAGTAGAGGATTATACGTATTAGCAGAAAGCAAAATTGAAAAACAGATGCGCAAAGCGATGGTACGTGATGAAGTGGATATCCTGCTGGGCAACGTCAACGATAACTGACTGAGCTCTGAGATAGATATACGCAATTGCGGATGTGCAACGCAGATGATTCGTGGAACATGTACGAACACCATATACATATATATATATATATATATACATATATATATATATACATACATACAGACATATGTGTATACACACACATACACACACACACACACACATATATATATATATATAAATAATATACATATATATAAACTTCCTGCTGAAGTGAAAGAAATGAGATGTGTGTATACAACGTAGGCTATACAAAGAAGGCAGATCATGCTACTACACAGTCTTTTCTGCTTCGTATGACTAGACATGTATAATATTTAAAACATACACACACATACACTTCCTGTTGAAGTACAAGGTACACTCCATTGCGGTTATTCTGAATATACAAATACAAACATACATAAGCAGTATGACGATAGCAAGGGTGTAACACACACACACAAACATATACACATACACACAAAACGTTAACATCATTACGTTAGCGTCGTTGTTGGGCTGTTGCTGCAGGCGCTGTATTTGGCGCTCGAGTGCTTGAATCTCTTCTTTGAGCTCTTTGTTCTCCAGTACCAGGCGTTCAGAGTTGCCTTCCGTGGCCTACCAAGGGAAGGAGAAGGTAAGTGAGTGTAGATGTGATTGAAGTGTATACATAAGGATAGCCTGTCCGGAGAAAAGTAGAATACAAGAGTGTAGACGTGTGGTGTTTAACCCAGAAATAATATTCGATACGATGCAGCCCATGTATACTACACGTGACAGCCCATGTATACTCCCCCCCCAAACACACATCTCGTTGATTGACACACACACACACACACACACCTGCAGTAGAGAGGTGGGGTAGCTCTCGGCCTCGTCCCGCATCTCCGAGATGGTCTCTTCTAGCCCATTGTTGATACCTTCCAACTCGGCTACACGGTCTTTGAGCATTGCAACCTCCACCACTAACTGTGGATTGGTTGTGTATTCGATGACTGTCTGTACGTCGCTTGTTGTGGGCACAGGGCGAGGCGCTGTAGAAGCCATTGCGATGGTGTGAAGACATGAGTGTGTGTGTACATTTATTGATTGATTGATAGCATGGATGTAGCCAGGTGTGTGTATGCTGAAAGTGTGCATATATCAGTGCGTGTGCAAATACATGGCGATGTGTATACGTACATGGGGTCAGCACAAGCTATATACATCGATAGTAATTGCGGACTAGATGTGTACTTAAGGGATGCCTGTACCTCGCCCGTTGTGGGTACGGGAGAGGTGATGATGAAGCCAATAGGCCAGTGTGTAGGTAGTAGTGTGCGGGGGGAAAGTGTATGGATATATCAGTGCGTATGAATGGTTGATAGGCATATATCAGGGTGCATGTATTGTCAGAAAAAAATACATCGGAGTGTATGAGCTGGTTGTATGCATATATCAGTGTACAGATATCCAACTGTATGGCATATGTGATACAATGCTCCTTCAAACTTTGAACAATAAAACACAACAGCATATGAAGAATTACTTGCCCGCTATGACAGCCTCGGGTTCGCCTTCAATCGGCACCGCTCGAGTCTCCAATGTGGAAGAGTTCTCGGCCACAGCCACAGCCACAGCCACAGCCTCAGCCACACTCTCTCATACTTGATGTATGACAATAAACCTAAACAGAGACTTTCCCTCATACTTCTTTCTACGTAACTTCCGTTCAAACTTAATAACACAATACGCAAAAGCTGCTTACCCGCTACTAGAGCCTCAGGTTCAGGCTCGTCTCCCTTCGGCTCCGTCTGAGCCTCTGCGGTGGATGGTGCCTCAGCCACAGGCTCTTCAACTACACTCTCTCTGCGCACAGGTACGTGGCTGATAGGCTCTTCAGTGCTCTCTGCAGTCGTAACTGTGGGGTACACACGCGTGCGAAGGTGTGTTAGGGCTTGTCCGAGCAGGCTGGCGTATGCAAATAAGCAATTTGTATGTGTCAAGATGAGGATGAGTATTCAATTCGGTACATGTGAATATAGTATAGATATATATATATATACTAACACCGATATATACATATATACATATATATATATATATACAAAAACATACAAACTTATATACATATTTTCAAAACATATACACACACACACATATATATATATATATATATATATAAACATACACACACAACCACCCACAAGATATATATGGATTCGGATATATCTGCATATCCTTCAGCATGTGACGATATGAACTCCAAATGCGACAGGTGGATATACTCCGGCGTAGATTGATAAGAACTAATTGCAGCTGCTCACATCACCCGTCACCCCAACTATGTGCTTGGTAGTTAATGCAGCATAGCTATGCTTGTAAATGCGTGTACACATGGCCAATCAGAATCCCGAATCATGATGTGCAAACAAATAACTGAAGATATCAGATTCACACAAAGACATGTATATAGATGAACGTATACGTGAACAAAAATGGTCAAGAGTGTTCCAATTTCTGTTGCTAGATTCTATATATTCGGATAAGACATGTACCTAAATGAAGCGCAGAACAAAAACTCTATCCTAATTTAGTGGATGACTTGTGCATGTCGCTGAGACAAATTTCTATTTGTGAATTCGTACACTAAATACGAAACTAGTCCTGTTCTAGAACGTCCCAATAAAAGCACAAAAAAAAGTATGGAGTTAGCATGTTTATCTGAATTCACAACCGAAAAAATGCACACACACACACACACACATATATATATATATATATATACAAATAAACATATTCATACATACATACATACACACATGCATACCTACATACCTACATACATCAATACATACATACATACATAAATAGTTTCAAAACTATTTGTACATGTATCGATTCACACCTGCAGCAGCAGGTCCAATGGCAAGCTTCTGCATATTGGCATCGCGTTTCTGTTGCTTTGCAAAGCGCTTCTTCGCCTTCTCGAGGTCATCCTCCGCCTAAATATGACAAGGAGAATAAATGTCAGAAATGAATATATTTACAGACACAAAGGCATACACACAAAGGCATACACACAAAGACAGAGACATATATATAAATATATATATATATTTCCATACACACACACACATCTATATATATATATATATATAGCATCTCTAAACTCTTGGGCATACCTACGAACAAACAACCCTACACACTGAAACATACCCACGAGCAAACAACCCTAAACACTAAAAAATACTTCTGAACAAACATTCTTAAACACTTAAACATACCTACGAACAAACACCCTGAATCTTAAAACAGACCTACGAACAAACACCCTAAATCTTTAAACAGAACTACGAACAAACATCCCTAAACCCTTAGAAACTCTTACGAACAAACACCTTTAAATGCTTAAACATACCTACGAACAAACACCCCTAACCACTTAAACATACCTACGAACAAACAACCTTAAACTCTTAAACATATCTACGAACAAACACCCCTAAACTCATCAACATACCGCCACAGTACGGGCGTTGAGCTCTTCGTTTTTCTCTGCGATCTGTGCATTCTGCGCTGCGACATTCTCCAGTTCAACCTTGTGACTGGCAACAAGTGCCGCGGCAGTCGCCTGTAGGTTGGCGATGGTGGCCTCCTTCTTCGCCTGATAGTGTGGAGTTTAGATTGTTTATATAATGTGTTGGCTAGTTTATATAGGGCAGTTTTCATAATTTGAGCTGGTTCGTATTTATAGCTCAGATTATATAGGTTTCTTCGTTAAGGTTTAATAGCTCATAATAGAACTGAAAGTTTAGTTTTTATATATAGTTTTTATAGTTTGAGTCAGTTCTTAAGTATATACAGGTACATATATTATGCATAGTATCAGATGAGTTGGCGTGGGATAAGAAGAGGGATGAGCCATAGTATTAAATACAATCTGAGATGCGTGGTCAGAAGCTCTAGGCACTGTCTTGATAGGCGTGCCCTAATTGGCTACCCAGGCTATATGTCAGTAGGTAGAAATCAGTCGACACCTGCATATTCATAACTTTCTGCAGGTTAAGAACTTCATTGCAACACACTGAGAACAGAAACAATACTTCAGGACTCTTTTCAACTAAACTCCAACTAAACCTTACAAACCCTAAAATCCTAATAACATGACGTGTTGCTCAACACATTCCGGTGTTACTCTGTTACTCCGCACATACCTGTAAATTCTTGGCCTCCTCCAGCTCTGCCTTCACCACTGCCAATTCATGCGCCATTCTCTCCTTCTCTTCAGCGTCGTCTGTCTGTATCGTTTTTGTAACTTCACTGCAAAATAAAAGTACGTGGAAGGTTCATATGAGTTTGACGGTTATTTTTTATAGATACAAATTGGCCTGCCTTTATCTATCTATCTATCTACCTACATACCTACCTATATATATAGACACGTACATAAATACATACACACATATATACACATATACATATATATATATATATATACATATGTATATATATATATATATACATATACATACATACATATACATATAGATTTATCATATATATATATATATATATATATATATATATATATATATATATATATATAAATTGATAAAGGTTCAAACAAGATTGACGTTACGTATTCAAATATAGAATAACCTTTGTCAGGTACATAGTATATCTATATACGTGTTTGCTCACACATATTGAATTTTTTAGTTTATATACGTATACACGCATAGCAAATTGTACTAAATGTATATGCATGTTTTTTCCCTCGTATTTATGTACCAATTTATCGTGTCGGATGGAATACATCCAAACATATACATGAATAAGAGTGAAGAACTAATATATTATAGTTCTGGATCGAGGCGTACTAGTGTAATACCAATTGTTCAGAAAAAGGAGAGTACGAGTGCTAGTCATTATACCCAAGCAAGTAACATGTCCAGCCACATACACACACAAGAAAGCCCAAACCAAGCCCTAAACCCTTAAAACTTAAAACCCTATATCTAAACACATCTAAGGACATACTTATCGTCAGCAATGCTCTCCCTGAGAGCTTTCAACTCATTGCGCATCTCGTCAATCTTCGTCTGCTGACTGACAATCTTGTTCTCGAGTCCCCAATTTTTCTGCTTCAGGGCTCCTACATCCTTCGCTTCCGCCTGAAAACAGGTGCAGAAGTGACGGGAACATGTACATTGTGAGGCGTGTGTGTACTCAGTGTACTATACTCATGTACTCATGTAGTATACACACACACAATTATGTGTATAAACACATACGTATATATATATATATATATATATATATATATATATACTTGCCTGCAATCTGGAAAGAGTTGCGGGGGTAGCAGGAATAAGTATAAAATTAGGTGTAGTGTGTTCACAATACATTCTACTTGCGTATTCACATAGTAAACACACACACACACATACGTATATAATTGTATAATTATAAATATAATTATAAATTTATATAAATATATATATATATATATATACATTCTACTTGTGTTTTCATATAGTAAACACACACACATACGTATATATTATTATATAATTATAAATATAAATATATATATATATATATATATATATATATATATATATATATATATATATATATATATATACATTCTACTTGCGTATTCATATAGTAAACACACACACACATACGTATATAATTATATAATTATAAAATATAATTACAATTAATTATATATATATATATATATATATATATATATATATATATATATATACACATTCCTGTAATCTGGAATGAGTTGAGAGAGTAGCTCAAACAGGTACATAGTCAGATTTAGTGTGTACGCGGTGTGTGTATATGCTTGCGTATCCAGATGGAATACACACACACACACATAAACACACATATATATTATATGCATATATATATATATATATATATGTATATATATATATATATACATACACACACATACATACATACATACATACATACATATATATATATATATATATATATATATATATATATATATATATATATATATATATATAAATATATATATATTATATATATACATTATAAATTAGCTATATATACACACCTAACAACTGAAAAAAGGTACAGAAGGAGTGGAATCAGATACATAGTTAGATTTAGCGCGTATATGATGTACTATACTTTTGCGTATTCAAATAGTATACACACACTTACCTTCAACTTCCTGTGTATGCTACGTGCCACCTTAGAACGCCACAGATTCTGCACTATGATAACGCCGCGCATGTCCTTGACAAAGGCCTTGTGCGCACGATGTCCACGCCAGATAGTCTGGATCTTGGTGGCCGAATCGTTGGCCTTGAGATTCTGGTACACTGTTGAGAAAGAAAATGCATGACGGAATAAGGATGTACGAGGGGATGAGAATGCATGACGAAATAAGACTGCATGACGGAATAAGGATGTACGAGGGGATAAGAATGCATGACGGGATAAAGATATACGAGGGGATAAGAATGCATGACAGAATAAGGATGTACGAGGGGATAAGGATGCATGACGGAATAAGGATGTACCAGCGGATAAGACTGCATGACATAAAGGATGTACGAGGGGATAAGAATGCAGGACGGAACAAGGATGTACGAGGGGATAAGACTGCATGACGGAATAAGGATGTATGGTGGATAAGAATGCATGACGGAATAAGGATGTACGAGGGGATAGGAATGTATGAAGGATCAAGAATGGATGAAGGAATAAGGATGTATGAGGGGATAAGAATGCATGACAGAATAAGGATGTACGAGGGGATAAGAATGCATGACGGAATAAGGATGTAAGCGGGTATAAGAATGTATGAAGGATTAAGAATGCATGAAGGAATAAGGATGTATCAGGGGATAAGAATGCATGACGGAATATGGATGTACGAGGGGGTAAGAATGCATGACGGAATAAGACTGCATGATGGAGCTAGTAGATACATATAGTGTGGATCGTGGACGCCGAATCGCGTGCCTTGGGATTCTAGTATCATATTCAAAAATATTATATGTGACGGAATAAGAACGGGTAACAGAATAAATATGCATGGCGGAATAAGGACGTATGACAATATGAGCAAAGTCCAAGTAGTCTAGAAGTCGTTGTCGCGAATGGAAAAGCGATAGATGCATGGATCTATGCACATGCCCATCCGAGTCCACATCTGAGCATAATACCACAATACTTGCTGGCTCTATAAGAACTAAGCATGTGTAGGTATAACACATCAATAAAACTATTTCAGGCGCACGGAAGCAGCACTATAAATCACATACTGTCACTTGATACATCAAGCATACATAAATAGTTGCGTAGGTATAGATAAACATACATAATTATATCCGGTGAGTACATACGCTTCTTGATACATCAAACATATAAATATTTGCGCATGTATAACCAAACATACATAACTATATCCGGTGAGTACATACTCTTCTTGGCCTGGAACGCTCTGACCAAGGACTGTACAATGATGATGTCCGCGCGCAGTTTGGCGTAGCGAGTTCGCGCAAGCCATGCCCTGTGTGATTGATAGTGTATTATTAATCTTTAGAAACGTGCAAAGAGGGACCACTAATCAATAGAAACGTGCAAAGGAAGATTGTGTCAATAGTACTTATATGGATATAATGGAAAATCTGGTTCTTGCAAGATTTATGTGAGAAGATTGGCAGAAGAATACTTATTATCAGAAACATGCGAAGTGTTATCGTTTCAACGGGAACGGATGGAAACAACGGGGTAACCAGCTTTAACATGTTTTTTTGTGAGAACAGATCCCGTATTATGAAAACACTATACCATGGATAACATTAGCGTATGGCTATCCACTGGAGCTAGGCGTCATGGCAAATTCTGACATTTAGGATACTTTAAGATATGATATCGATATGCTCGCGGTAGTCAACGTTATTCGGGCCGTTATACTCTTAATTTAGCGTACAGTCCGGGGCATGGGTCAGGGCGCATATACACACAAGGCTCGTAAATATATACCACAATAGGCAAAATTATATGTTCATATATATTCATATATATACATATATACATATATATATATATACATATATATACATTTATTTATATATATATATATAAATAGATAGATAGATATATATATATATATATATATATATATATATATATATATATATATATATATATATATATATATATATATATATACATACACATATACATACACACAATCACACACACACATCTATATATATATACGCAGAAAAAATCAAATACATAGAAAAGACACAGAGAGACAGACACAGAGAGACATATATATATACATACATACATACATACATACATACATACATACATACTTTTATCCATCCATCCATCCATCCATACATACATACATACATACATATATATATAATATATATATATATAAGTGACAGACACTCATGTAGTACCTGACAGCTGTTTGCAGGCGAATGGTGGCCCTGAGTTCGCGCATACGTTGAACCTTTCTGCGCGCAATGAATCCTCGTATAACCCTTTGGCACGTGAGTGTCGACGTCTGCTGCTGTATGTAGCGCTTGCGACCAATTCTTCCACGGGCCTAGAGCGAATGTGTACGCGATAAAGGTTGGTACGCGTATATATGTGTTATGTACGTAAGCCATGGAGTATGTAGGTATGTGTATGTGTATGTGCATGCGTACGTGTATGCGTATGCGTGTTAGCGGTTGATACGTGTATGTATATGTCATACACGTAGGCCATAGAGTTTGCGGGTATGTGCAGTATGTGTGTGATGAGGTGAGAGTGTGTGCACACGTATGTTTCAATAGTATAAACATATGTATGTATAGCGGAGCGCGCGGTATGTGTACACAGAGAGAAGGCCCGCAGAGAGGAGCAAAATAAAACACAACACAACACGGCACACTGCTCATCAAAATTTGACGTAGACATGAATTTGCATTGGCTAGCATACAATCACAACCACACACCAGCAAAACCATGCATGTATCAATCTCAATGAATACGAACACCCCAGAGAAGAGAGGACTTACTATCTTCTGCAACATAATGGCTGCTGCGAGTCGCTTGGTTTCTCTGAGCTTCTCCAAATGCGCCACCTGACCTGCGCGGAAGTAGATCTTTGTCTTTCCATACTGGTATTTATCGGGATCGCCAATCACTGTGTGAGAAAGTAGGAGACGGGTCTAATACGTTAGCAGCGATGCATAACAAGGCTGAGGATGCTGCATAGGGCGTATAGTAAGGCTGGTCATTTCTTTTGAATATGATGTACATCCAGACGTACTGGGTCAAAGACTAGGTGTATATAGGAATCGCTGGCAGGTCAGAATGATAATCGGAATCGGAATTTATCGAAGTAGCCAAACGCCGGTGAGAAGATGAAGTACGTATCTATCTGGCCACATTTGCGAATCAATTTTGTAACTTTTTCTTCAGAACCCCTAGGCCAGATTCTCGATCGCTCAGTAGGCGTTGGTCCTTTCCAGAATGGTAAGGTTTTAGGGCATTTATACGTACCCGTTGATACCCAGTTACAACAAAACAGAACGACCTCACCCCTACCAAGTATACACACCTACCCGGATCCATCACGACAGGACTCAAACGCACCTGTTTGCACAATCGTTTTACATGTATCTTCCAAATTTCCATTTCCCAGTTGCTTCTTGCTCAGAAGGCGTTGGTATCTGTCTCTGAACTCAGAGTACTCCCAGCGCGACGGATAACCCGCGGCACTGATGCGCACAGTCTCCAGCACACCACACGCTTGCAGCTGCTCGAGCGAGCTTTCCTCCTCAAATTCGAATGCCTAGTTTTATGTGTATGTAGACACGGAACAGTGCTTGATAATATGGACATGGACATGGACATGACCCTGGACCTGGACCTGGACATGGATATATATATATATATATAATATATATATATATATATATATATATATATATATATATATAGTGTTCGAGTTCAAAAAACAGAGATTATTCGTCACAGTTGTAAGGTGTATGTTCTGGGTCAGTAAACATTTAACACATTTAAAAGCAGTAAGAAGAGCCGACAACGATTCGAAATTAGTGTACATGTACGTGTGTATATTATATGCGTACATATACATGGCGTGTAAAGGAAACTACACACAAGCTATACAATTTGACAGATGCGAATAAGTATACAACATCATGGATATATAGGGATCTTAGCATAATATGCATACACCTGAAGCACTCACTTTCTGGACCTCAGTAAGTTACACACAGACGTGAGAGGAGGTAGCTATCAAAAGTAAAATATGCGTTCTATATATCACTTTCTTTACGATACACTAAGTCTATCCATGATTGCTTTTATTGTCAATATATAGATAGGTACCTAGAGGTATATATATATATATATACATATACATATACATATACACACTATATATATATATATATATATATGTGTGTGTGTATATATACATATACATATACACACAATATATATATATATATATATATATATATATATATATACATATATACATACAAACATACATACATACATACATATACATACATACACATACATACATACATATATACATACATACATACATAGATATATACATACATACGTACATATACATACAGACATACATACATATACATGCATGCACGAAAATACACACACACACACATATATATATATATATATCTACTTAACATTGCCATAGCACTTACCGCCTTGGCCTGATTTGGTTTGATACAACGGCAGTAGTGAGGAGCGGTGGCTGTGATAGTGGCCATAAGGTTACCGAGAGATGCCTTAAACTTAGAGGCGACCGTGGATGCCGTGTGCTTCTTCGCTCCCGCAGCACTGGCAGTCTCTTTGGTGGCTTTCTTCCCAGGGAATAACTGGGCTACAAACGGTATCGTCGACGCCTCCAGAAGCCCAGACTGAAGTAGACAATAGGGTTTAGGGGTTTAGGGTTTACGGTTTAGGAAATTATTCTGATATATGGGCACGTGAATAGTCAACAAATGTTATCGTAAACTTTCCTGAAGCCCAGACTGAATTAGATTATAGATGAACGATGAGATATCGGTCGAGGGGATTATACCATACAACAACGGCATGAGATGTCAAGAGAGAGAGAGAGAGAGAGAAAGATTCCGTTGGCACGTTGCTAAGCTTGAAACTTGGAAACACAAAAAAAAAACAAGTATTGAAGTTTGTATGTAATACGTAGCCACATTCATATTTAATTCGTTATAGGCATTTTTTTTCTACGAGATTCTAACTCGGGTAGAAGCTTTTGTTTTGTTTTAGGTCGTTAACGGACACCAGGTTGAGATGAATTGTGGCCGGTAGGTCGACTTCCGATGAAGTGCATAGATTGAAGTACTTATACATATACGGAAACTTGTATCACCAACAGGTGGAAGGAGAAACAAAGACGCATACACATACCCAGACATACATGAATATCATAAGTATATACCAGTTCATCTTTGTTCTTCTCCAGGAACTTATTAATAACTTACTCTGCTGTGTATGTGAAATTATCGACAACTAAGACACCTCCCTTTGCCAATACAACCCATTTTTAGTTTCATACATAACCACTTCGTACACAAACCCTTAGACGCACCAACATAACAGAGGTATAGAAACACACGCACACACACACAAAAACCCGGACATACACAAACATCATACATACATATATATATACATACACAATATATACAAACACACATACATACATATACAATACATACAAACATACATGCATACATACATACTTACATAATATATACATACGTACCAGTTGTTCGCTAACAGCATCCTTATTCTTCTCCAGAAACCCATCGATGGCGTACTCTACTTTGCATGTGAAGTGCTTGATTATAAATGCGTCTCCGTTGCCAAAGCGCGGCACCTCGAAGTGCTCCTTCGTCTTATGCTGGGTCTCTAGTTTAGTCAAGAAGGATGTATTGCTACCCTTGGGCAACCGCGCTTCCTCATCTAGGATGGCTGTATTCGCATGGACATACAGGTACAAACACAGAGATGTTTAAGAGGACAAATAGGTAGAATGTTACCGTAGCTGCACATAACGCCGGAGGGGATGTATTACTATCCCGGGCGAAACATGCCTCTTCACCCAGTCAAAACAACATGACAAAGGCAGCCAAAACAACAATACAAGTGCAGCCAAACAACAATACAAACGCAACCAAAACAACAATACAAATTCACTTAAATAACAATACAAACGCAGCCAAAACAACAATACAAACGCATCCAAAACAGCAATACAAATGCACTTAAAAGAACAATACAAGCGCAGCCAAAACAACAATATTTTTCAGAGCAAGTCTGCGGTGCCAATAAAAACATACGCAGAGAATAATAAAAACATACTCGAGTAATATTAATAAACGTACCCAAGACACCCAGCTTATCCTCAATCATCTCAATGCATGGTTTGTTGTCGTAGAAATCAATAAACGTCCACTCAATACCCTCTCTTACGTACTCCTGTGTTATTCAAGATAATATTTGTACAAAAAACGTATGAATGATGATGCGTCCGTATAATATATAATACCTTCTCTTACGTACTCCTGTGTTATTCAAGATAATATTCGTACATAAACGCATGAATGATGATGCGTCCGTATTCATATGAATGATATATATATGTACGTGTAGGTATAAGTGTTATACATGTATGTACAGGTATGAATGCTATAGTCGAAGTCGCAAGCTGTGGTCACGTGTAGGTCAGCAGAAACTTGAAGCTGCGTTATATATATATACATACATATCTGTATACGTATGAATGACTTTACATGCATGCATGCTATAAATTATATATATATATATATACATAGATAAATATATATGAGTATACATGAATATATATGAATATATATATATATGCATATGTATGTATACATATATATATACATATATACACATATATGTACATACACACAACACACACACACAGACACAGACACAGACATCAGATGCAGATACATATATATATATGTGTGTATATACAAATATACACACATATATATATACATACACACACATATATATGTAAAATATACATATATATATATGGATATATATGATGATATGTTTATATATATATATATATATATATATATATATATATATATATATATATATATATATATATATATATATATATATATATATATGTATATATATATATATATATATATATATATATATATATATACATACATACATACATACATTCATACATATATATATATATATTCATATATGTGTTTTTGTATATTTATGTGTTGCAGTTGAAGCCTCAAGCAATGGTTTAGGTATACCCGAAAGATAGAAAATTTACGACATTTTTTCAGTACGCATGCGTTTGGATGCCAAAATATTTGCGGATACCTACAACTGATACACCGTCAAATGTGTGCCACATTTGCCTACTAAACATTAAAACATCTTGTAGTAACAGTACAATCGTGTGTGCATTTAAGATTGTGTATACTGAGATATGTACATCTATGTACATGTACGTACATGTTGTTCAAGGTAGACGCATACATGTACATACATCTTGTTCCAGTTTGAAGACATGCTGGTTGAACTGTTGCTGCAGTTTTTCGTTGGCGTAGTTGATACAGAACTGTTCGAAACTGTTGACCTTAAACACCTCGAATCCGTAGATATCCAGCACACCGATGAAACACCCTTTATGGCCGGGTGCCTGTGAGAACGGGCGAGCATGAGCAAGCCAGTGATATGAGTATAATCTATATATATATATATATATATATATATAAACATACAAACATACATACATACACACACACACATATATATATATATATATATATATACATAATATACATATATATATATATATACGCATGCATATATATACATTCATATACATATTAAATGCATTGTACCAGACATATACATTCATATACACATACGTACATACACTTTATTGCAATTTACACGCATCTCACACACTTGTTGACCTGTGCCACCAAAGGTCCGAAATTGGACGTGTACGTATTGCTTTAGAAACGTTCTATCGCGCAGCTAAAACATAGACACACTCGCTCCTTAATAAAATGGAGTGCAATACATATATATATACACGTCTACATACAGAAAGTATATAAATGTACATATGTATATAGGTTTGTATGATATATGTGTATGCATGTATATAAATGCACTTGTACAGCAACTATACTACATACAAAAGTACACAAACCCAAATAAAAGTAAGAATACAGCCTCAAAGCTCATACAAGTATGCAAACGTACATACATAATATACAACACCAGCACCCACCTCAAGTGACTTGTTGACCTGTGTCACCAGCCAGTCGAACACAGACGCGTAGATCCACTTCGCAAACGCGTCTCGTGCCGCCAATGCTTGCCCACTACTCATGTTCTTCTGCAGCGTGTCCTTTCCGGCGACAATTAGAGCCTTGGACAGCCACTTGGTCAGGTCTTTGGCTTCGATGCCCATGAGCTCAGAGGCCTGAACAAGAGCTGGGTCGTCATCCTTGAGCTGTAGGAACGGGTTCCAAATGGAGAATGAAATGTATGGAGAAGATATTAGACGTCAGTATCAATTGAAAGGTATATTGCAAATAGGAGAATAGGTAGAAGGCATTTAAAATTCGGGGCGCTTTCTTCGTTCCAAGGACATGAAGTGTGAATATAAAATTAAGATGCGAGTCTACAAATCAAATACACTGTACATCAATCGGGAGTGCTGCATTAACAATTGTGCATCCGAATATTAGAATCCGGTTGATAGACACTAACATGAGGGAAGTGCTCCATAAACGAAACAGTGTATCAAATTATTGAAATTGGGTCGATAGGTGTTTACTTACCTGAGCTTCGTCGCTTTTGGATTTGCCGATCGTGATATTTCCAATGTGCAGGATCGCGGCAACCAATTTCCACAGAGAAATACGTTTTTCATCGTCTACCCCACAGATAGTCAGCGACCTATATTGAAAACGTACAACATCAGGAAAACGTGTATGTCGATATCCCTGGTTTAGAAAAAACGTTCGTAGAAATAATTACTGAAATGTTTTACACAAGCAATGAGCAAATTTAATACATGATTTCGAATGCGCACACTGGCGGCGACCAATTTCAGATAAACGTTTTTCGTCGTCCAATCCACAAATGATCAACGACCCAAACCGATATCTACAACATTGCAAAGAAGTGTACGGGAATGGATCTTAATGATACGTACATGATTAAAAGCATATATACGCAGATTTAAGTACGGTTATGTACAAAATAGGAACATGTGTACGGAAATATAACTATGAGATACGTACAGTAATAAAATGAGTACGTACACAGATGACGATGAATATTGAATCTGAGCACTATAAACATATCTCAGTTGATGATCACTATCAACTCCTCTATACCCTCTATATGGTTTACTCGAGATAATGTTCCCCCAAGTACTTGAGGTCCATGCAGTGTTTCAGAATACATCCAATTCAGAGGCGATCGACTCATATCATACAAGAATAATACATAGATTTATACCCACACAGACACAATAAATACTTATATATATATATATATGTATATATATACATATAATAAATGCATATAGAAGACACAGAAAACAGGCCTCACTTACTTATTGGTTTCTTGGAACTCCTCTGCATCGTCCATACGGTCTACTAGAGGGGCGTCTCCCTGGTTGATGTAGTTGAAATCCATGCAGTGTTTTAATCCCATTCCTTCCAATTCAGGGTCATTTGTTTCATAGAAGGCTGCGCACAGCTGGTAGAAGATATGATACGAACGCTCTTCCTCGGCCTGGAAAACCACCCGCGATTTCTCCAGTAAATAGGTGTATACCAGGGCACTTTATATTAAAATAGAGGTTCAAGAAAAATGATCAATTAACAACCAGTAAGAACCTGCGATCAGATTGGATATACTTCAAATGTGGCGGTCACAAAGTCAACGTGTATAAAAAACAATATTCGTATATCCTGTGCAGTTTAAGCCAGATATACATTTAAGCAAAGCATTTATATATGCATCGGAAATGAAATAACAAGACACACAAACAATATATAACAAGAAATACATATATAAGAACCACACACACACATAGAATAACCATAGACACACATGACAGTAAGGCACACACCTACACTAACCAGACATACACTTACCCGGTGATGGAGTGATGCTTCTTCTCAAACTGGATGGCAATGTACTTTCCGAAGCGGGAACTGTTATTATTTCTCGTGGTCTTTGCGTTACCAAAGGCTTCCATGATAGGATTCGAGGCCAATACACGAGACTCCATAGTGTTCTCACCACCACTCCCACCCACTACGGCAAAGTATCGCATACAGTACTTGGCACTGACCGTCTTGCCTGCCCCTGATTCTCCACTGTAAGCGAAATAGAAATCAATAGTAGAATATATATATATATATATATATATATATATATATATATATATATATGTATACATATATATATATATATATATATATATATATATATATATATATATACATAAATACATACATACATACATACATATTTATATTATATATATATATATGCTTGCTTGTACAAACTAGCGCCGGAGCACGTATTTTTATAAAAATAAACCCCAAGGGCTCTAATAGTAGCAAATCATCACACACAGTACATGTGTCGACACTGACTTGTATCCTGCTTGAAGATGCGCAATCGGCCATACCCCTCACAACCGTGAAGCTCCCTCTGTCAACCTAAAGCCTATATCTCGTCTATTGTTGTGTTCTGTATTCGCTATATCACTGTAGATGCGTGATGTAAGTCACTTTATCAATTTACACGAATAAATACGTACAACAAAGGTGTATCACATATCGCAGTTCAATCTGACACACATTTGCCGAACGACCCAGTTCCGTGCCGGACAAAAACCAATTCTCTATGAAACAGGCACGTGCTGCTAAACATCGATTCCGTACCGGACAATTAACGTAAACGTCGTCGACCCGGTCGCGTTCCATGTCGGTATCTGGGCCCGTACAAGGCAACCAGCACTCAATGGACTGTGCAAATAGATACCTACCTAATAACGATCGACGAGTTCTGCTCCCTCTCCAACATCAGATTAAACGCGTTCTCTGCCAGTGCAAAGATGTGTGGCTGTAGCTCGCCCTGGCTCTTGCCTCGATACAGCATACTGTGCTCCTGTAGGCGCGTGGGTACAGAGGGCATCAAGATATAGGAGGCTGTATACTTTGGAGTGCATATATATGTATATATGCATATATATATATATATATATATATATATATATATATATCAAAAAGATATATATATGTATATATAAAGATATAAATATAAGATATATATATATATATATATATATATATATATATATATATATATATATATATATATATAGTCTTCATTCATCATTATCCGTGTGTTTGTAAACCTACACCATACCTTGGAGTATATATCCAGCGAGGCAAATGGATTCATAGCCACCAGCACAATGCCACAGTACGTGTAGATCTCCTGATTCTCATAGCGTGTCCTGAGTGTGTGCAGCACAGCCGGTTCGTGCAGATAACTCAGCTCTGTGAGATCGTCCACATCTTGCAGAATCATGGGGTTGCACAGGAAGGGCTTGTCTTGAACCTTGAGATTATACTCCTGGCGTTGTGTGACGATGTCGACATATGTTGAGTATGAATGAGGTGGGTTGATGTGTGAGGCTATGCACAGAAGTGTATAGAGGTTATATTCCTGACCGTGTGCGTGAAGACACTTGAGGTGCATGTATGTATCAGATGAGCAGATTTGTGTAGATGTACTGTTACCGAAGTATATATGACTGACGGTTTGTGTGAATACATGCATATACTATGCTTGCAGAACTACCACTTCGTGAAAATAACTCCGCTGAGTCAGATCGTAAGCGTCTCACAGACTCATGCGGTTTTACAGGACGAGCTCGTATCTGACCTTGGAGTTTTATATAGCATAGAGCATCTAAATACATAGATGCACAAAGAACTACATGTTACGAGTCTATGCAGGTAGTTGAATGCCTTTCTACGCTAATTTAGGCGACTAAGTATTTGTGGAGAAATTGTTTGCATACATACATGTACTTATGCGTTGTCTCTAACCGACAATACCACCAGAAAGTGCACCCAGACAATATGATATCAAACGCTTCGCCCTCACACTCTCCGAGAATATGCGACAGTTTTTGTATGCGAGACCTCGTACTAAACCCCCCAGTTCCAACGTCAATAGGAGAATGAGCAGCAGTCACTCCCAACTCAGTTCTTTTAGACTGATATAAAGTCCGTGAAATATTTTTTTTGGAGAGAGAGAAGGGCACATTCTCCGAAATTTTTATCGCCAAATATCGGCTAGCATTGCGGTACAATTACACCACCTTTCCACTACTAGGCGTCTTTAGCTTTTTTATACATTGTACATTTTCGATATCAGATCTTTATATGTGTGGACGTTATTGTTAGGAATTTACTTACAGGTCACTTTGGGTTATCAGTACCATCAATATATATACGCAACCCTACTAGTATATTCTAGTGATATACACAAACGTATAGCATAAGTACTACGAATATACACGGACTATTAATACGTGATAGATATTCAAGTCTTACCACGCGGGACTCCTCATCCTCTGCCTTGATATCATCATCGTCTGCTGTGAGCACTACCGCGGCCTTCCATCGTTTATGTTCATCCTTGGTCCATATTCTAGTCCCCTATA
>LUCW03000799.1:32500-36556 GCA_001586965.3 Sphaeroforma sirkka | reverse complement strand
AAATATAAATCTAAACACGTGGATTGTACCACTGTGGTCAGTTATGTGTCAACACGTGTGGTGACTGAGCAATTTTGTCCGGGGCGAGAGTGGCGGGCATATTAGGCGGGGGGGCCTGGATAATGGCGGGTTTATCTGGCGGAGGGCGAGAATGCTAACCATAGCGGCGTTAGCCATAATTGGAGGCATCTCCTGGATCAATGGATTCCTGCCTAATGTTCCTGAACAATTCTGAATTCTCATTCTGAAGCACTGAAACTTGAAAGTCTGAATCCGTGAAAAACTGAAACAGTGAAAGCTGAAAGCGGAAAGCGCCAATGGTCAGCGGAAAGGCCGAATCGCCATCGGCGAATCCACAGGACTCTCCGAGTCTCCAGTCCCTGACTCTCTAGTCACTCTACTACTTAAGGGATTGTGAGTTGTGACCCAGTGGTTCCTGCCCGTTCTTGAGTCTTCGCTCAGTATTCGTCGTCCTTGACTCCTTGCTTTTGCTCTGGACGCTAGAGAGATGTGTCACAGCTGCGACTACATAGAAGCTAAAAAGTCAAAAGTGTTGAATACAAATATATCGCACGAGAAGAGTTTGTCGCAAGACAGCTAAATCGTCTCATAATAGTGAACGGGCACAGTATGGAAGCGCTTGTGTTTTGGGTGTAAGATGATACGGTGTGTGTCATATGAACTCGCCTATGATGGTGTATATCTTGCAGCACCTCGCGCAGCTGACGTCTAATTCCAGTTCATCTGGGGGTCGAGTGTATATTTTATTAAAATCTGGTAGCCGGTGAGGGCTTCCCTCGACATCCATATGATCTGCACAATGACATTTAACTACTACTGATGGTCCCATAAACGGGTAGTATGTTGTTTCCTAAAAATGAATCCTCGTGATACCATACACCTGTTTGCCACGACACACCAATCGATGCTCGTTTGTTCTACACGGCTAATCATGCGTGACCCACGATGTTCTATTAACACAATCTCGGGCACGAGACATGCGGATGATTAGCGTCGTGAATATTGAACTATAACGCTTCAGCTCGTCCGACGCTACAAATCGTAGAGGACATCACGAATATGAAATATCAGCAGACTCAATACCTTATGGGCTATGGCAACACATCGGATGTCTTTTTTGTTTCGAATATATTTCGGATTTTCTACCAACAGAGCATATAATACCACAAAATATGGAAATTGTCTCTTGGTCGCCATGTGCTGATGTGCACAGATGCACGAAAATAAAATAAATATTGACATATTAACTAGAGTATAATAGCCTTCTACATACGTATTCATATTGAAGGCTATATATGTACTTGGTAAATAAATACTGAATACGATGCACTTAAAAACTACAGTCTACAATCTACACACTACACACTACACACCAGGATACATTTATAAACTTCAATATATTCATTCAATTCACAAATATATTTTGTAGTATAATTATATACTTATTTCACATGAAATATGTTCCATCAGCCCTTCCTGCCCTGGATTGCAACCATACGATAGTGTGTAGATGTCAGCGGACTCAGGACGTACGACACGGTACGAACGACAGGTTGGACAGTATGCAATTGGTACCGTATCGTGCCTTGCTCAACTTCGGAGACTTGAAGCACTGATTAACAAGAACCCCACAATACAGTATCTGCTGGTGCCCATGCCTCATAGCGCAGTAGACAGAACGATGGATACTGATATTCCTGAAATTACAGTTACGGTATATGCTTCCATAGGACGTTTCACTACCAGTAATGATGATGGCAACACCATGATTAGTAATATCTGGACAGACTTATCGATCACTCATACATGTATATATATATATCGTATATACATCTATATACATCATATATATATATATATATATATATATATATATATATATATATATATATATATATATGAACTTCAGTACGTCTGTGAAAACAAGCATTCATAAACATGTTTATAAAATATATATATATATATATATATATATATATATATATATATATATATATATATATATATATATATATATGTATATATTTATGTTTGTCTGTGTCTGTGTCTGTGTCTGTGTCCGTGTCCGTGTCTTGTGTCCGTGTCTGTGTCCGTGTATGCATGTCCATGTGCATATATATTGTCCTAATATCTCTCATATATATATGCATATTGTGTATATATATATATATATATTATTATATATATGTATATATTATGTATATATATATGCCATTACATTGGCTACATACATATGGCTATGCGCAACATAGATTATAAATATGTGTGCATATATTATTATAATATACAATAATACATACATATATATATATAAGCATGTATATGCACATATATATATTATATACATAAATATGTATATATATATATATATATCTGTATATATTATATATATATATATATATATATATATATATATATATATATATATATATATATATATATATATATATATATCAATATATCCATATATGCATAAATATATGTCTATATATATATATTGATATATATATATGTATATATGTATGTATGTATGTATTTGCATAACATATATATATATATATGTAATATATATATATATATATATATATATATATATATATATATATATATATATATATATATATATATATAAACTTTATTTATTTTTTTATGTTTTAGGTTCTGGAGCTCCTAATGCCATAAATCAATTCAAACATATCTTATTGGAACTCAATATAAACCATCCCATTTGCATACGTCAACGCTCAAGCGGTATACATGAGATTTCAAAGGTGTGTACTAGGTTACTGTAAATCATTGTAAACTAAAGCCTAGTCATACGATAATAGACATTGCATTGCACGCATTTTAATCTGTTTATATAGTAGAGCAACGAAAGAAGTGTGTAAGAATGATATTTACTTGCCGGAGTCTTTTTTTTGTTTGTTTTGAAATAAGAGGAGTTCACAGTAAATACTAAATATATATAGTCGAGATCTCGAGTTCTCGACTGTTGAGTGAAATAACGATATTTATACTGAGTAAGGGCGTGAAGGCTCTATGTATTTATATTGTATGGATATATTCGCTCACGGCAGTTTTTGTTATTTTCTTTTTTATAGAGAATCTATGTATTTTTAACTTGAAGTTCAATCTGCAAATCCATACGAACAAAATCTTGCGTACATGCTATGACATATGTATGTAAATAACGATTTATTTACTATTTATGTGTCTTCTAAATATTTATCAGAAGCGAGCCGTAAACTTCTTGAATTTCCAAAATAAAAAAACACAATTCAAAGAATATCCAATAAACATCAGACAAAAACTTAATATGAGCACGATAAATTCGGACAGAATCTATGATTCAAGATGGCAGATATCATTGCTCGATCTCAGTTAATAGTTGTACAGATACCATACAAAAAAACTGGTTACCATTTCATCGCAATAGCGTAGTGCGAACAGATGTTAACAACTTATATGGTTATGATCAATTTAGTATGCTTATGCGTTGGAATATATTTATAGTGATTTTGTTTACACAGTTATAAAGCTTGATAGGATTGATATTACCACATGTCTCGGAATTGAGGAAAATAATTACTGATACTTCCGTTATAAAAATAATTATTGATCGAAGTCAGTATGTTCTTCATAAAAAGAGTAATACTGTTTGACTCCTATTTGTATTACATTGCGAGCAAGTATTGCCTTACATAGTGTTGCAGTATATATACAAGTGCTCTACTAAACAAAATTGGAAGTTTGGTGAGGTAATCCGATACGTTCCCACAAATGTGCAATCGCTGGTAGATCTGCCACACCCTGATACCAACTAGCAACACTATGAATCACGACGACTTTTATAATCTGTGCCGCATGTATATTTCATCGTTTAGTGTAGTACATATACAAATTGACAACTCAGGGATCAAAATTGTCACAACTATGTGTAGAAAGTACGCAATATTCAATAAAATATCACAAATCGACTGAATGTACCCAGAAGTACCTATTAATAAAGTTCAGTTCTCTCTTGTGGACTCAAAT
>LUCW03000799.1:0-27500 GCA_001586965.3 Sphaeroforma sirkka | reverse complement strand
ACTCTCCAACTGAAGACAGTGAAGAACTGATAATTGAAGAGTAAAGAACTGAAGACTGAAGAGTGTAGAGTGAAGAGTGAAAAACTGAAGACTGAACTTCTGAAGCCAGTAGTAGCAAGTCGAGGGAGAGTGACAAGTGGGTGAGAGAGAGTGCCTCCCTCAGTTCCTCATGCTGTGAGCCGTTTCGCTAAGTAGTACGAGGGCTGAGGCCCTGAGGCCCTGAGGCCCTGAGTCCAATCTCCTGAGAGGCCGTTGGCTTACTATCTCATATGTACTCTTCATTCCTTCGGAGTCCTTGAGTCCTCAGTGTAGCCCGAACTAAAACTTGTAGTTGCACATACCGCATATGTACGGCCATACGCGGCTACGCCATGGCCCATACGGCATACGCACAGAAGAGAGTTGAGACACTTAGAGTTTTGATACCCGTGTGAGAGCAGAGATAGGGCGCTTTTTTTCCAGTCCACTTTCGCTCTCTCTATTCTCTAATATTTACTTTTTATTTGTTAAAAAAAAGCAAATCAAAACAAAAAAAGAGTATACAATAGCTACAATTTACAAATATTGATTGTTTTTTTTAAAAACAAAAACTTGTATATGGCGGTTTTACTTCATACGCTATTTTTGATTCGCTGTTGTTTCTTGAGTGACGACCGACTGGATAGGATTGGTAAACTGTCAACTGGCAACTGTCAACTGTCAAATCTCATGCGTGATTCATAATAATTGCTAATCAGTGAGTAAATAGTCACTACTGATTCACTGAAAACAGTTATAGGAAATTGCTTCTTATATTCAAAAAAGTATATTTATGTTACATTCATTCCCCAATTGGGCCAATTGCTCAATTCCCAGAGAACAATGACTCACGCAAACAGAATATAAAAAAATCAATAAAATAGAATATGCGTGAAAATGTTTCCGCTACATACGAAGTATAAAATATGTAAAATTTATTGTATATTTATAATATATATAAATGGCGCTCGCATTTCAAGTTCTTCGCCACAATTTACAATACACCAGTAAAATTACCAACGAGATTGACACGATTGCAAGTATCAAGCATACTATAGTATCGTTGTTATGTTAAACATGATCACCAGATCCGCCAGTACGTTATTATTCCGTGGAGGAAAGAGAATAACTGTCTTAGAGACGATAGGTGAACGGAAAGAGGAAGGGCAGTGCAATACTCCCGACAAGCAGTCACCAAGTATGATAAATAGCGAACAGCAAACCAGGAAAACGGTATCCTTTCCATGCGTTATTGAGGTTGATCAACATCCAGGGCATCCAGATCCCTTATTGGATGTTGTGACGAACGACATGCTACTGGAATTGGACCAGAAGTCAACACGACTAAGGAAAGAATTCAAGGTACCAAATGAAAATCTTGTGAGAAATATACTACAAAGACCAATTTACAGGTGAACTGGTTCTACGATAATTCGACACCTTTTGGATCGGATATACATGTCCTTTGCCGTCAGTGATTCGAGGATGGCTTCTACGCAGAATGCAATTGGTCCAATTTTCTTTTCGTGGTCTTCACTACAAGGATGTCTGCACGTTGACTTAGTCATGGAGAATTCACTATTGTCCAGTTTTTCGTGCCCCGCTGTACAACTACATCATATCGATGCGCCAGACCGAAGTATAAGATCTAATCGTGTATACCAAAATAGTTGCGATTAGCAATAAGTCTACACGGAACATGTTCTCAACGACGAGCGCATCAAACTGCTGACGAAACAAGAGTTTTTTTTTACCAACAGTAGAGCTTATATGATCACATCTACTTACATAACATCTTTTTAACAGTAGAGCTTGTATGATCACATCTACTTACATAACATCTCTCTAACAGTAGAGCTTATATGATCACATCTACTTACATAACATCTCTCTCACTTAACGAATATAATTAAATTAATCGGTTTGCAATAGTAATCTATTAGAGGTTCAAAATCTATACATATAAACTGGAGCCTGAAGACTAGCTTTTTGTTCTTGATTGACTGAAGTGGTTTTTTTTCAATGCTCTCCTGGTGCCGCGATACTGTCAAAGCCTGAGGTGTGTCATAGACTGGAAGGAAAATACCGTCATAAATCATTACGCTCGATACCTCTATAAAAATTAAGTCGATAATTCGGGTTTTCGATTTTTTAAGGTGTAGTTTAGACTTAGAAAGCGGCGTAGAAGCACTGGCCACTTGCAACACTACAAAAATACGATTTCGCTCCATATACACGTTCACATCAGGAAAAAATATGTGAGAAATGCAATTTTACATAATAGTAGGCCATCTACTAGCCCTGAAAATGTATGGCCTCACGTCTCAAGTGTGTTTATTTTTTTTAGAGCCATGGGCACATATTTACACATTGTGTAAATGTAAATAGCCATGAAGTATAAGTGATTTTGTGTTCCATTTGGATACTTTGGAAGGTTATGGACTTTCTTGTTTTGTAAAAACAATAGACCAAAAAAACCCCATGTGCTCACTGCTTTTATTCTTTTTTGTTTTGCTTTTTGAAAAATAGCAAACAAAAACAACTTATAAAAATAAAAATTCTCAAGAACAGAAAATACGTATAAATAAATAAAAATACAGAATCTCGCAGAATCTGGGTCAAAATGGTTTTTCTATTTGGTTTATTTTTAAAATAGAAAAATAGGTCAGTTTTCTGTTTTCTGTTATTATTCGTCTTCTTTTTTTTATTAAACAAATCAAATACGTTATCGGGTATGTACATACTGCAAATAATAAATAAAGATAAAAAATTACAAAAACACTATTTATGTATATATACATCTATTATTGTTTATTTTTATAAAAACAATCAAATATAAAATGCAGGCTATGCCTGTCCAAGACTCCAAGACTCCAAGTATCCGCCCACTAGGCAAAGAATCGTCAAATCGCGACCAGAATCGTCAAATCCCAACTGAAATCCCAACACCAATGTTGTCTCATCAAGTCTCAGTGAGTCAGTACTCAGTACTCAGTAGTCAGCAGCTCAGTAGTAAGTAAATACTCAGTAGTCAGAACCACTACTCACAAGTGAATAGAGTATTTGTCACTAGTCCATTTGTTTTTAAAAGAGATACACAGGGCAACATACCCCACTCTTTTAGTAGAGAAATAGAGTCAGAGACTCGTAGAGAAGTCACTACTAACTCACTACCCAGTCTCTATTGGCGCAATCGGCTGCCCCAAGTCGCCATTGGCCATGAGCCCGTGGCTATGGCGGCGTGGCATACACGGTAACGGGATACGCAACCACACGGTGACCACACCCCACGGGCGCACTTCCCCACTTCCCAGTTAGAATCCCAGCAAACAAGAAGGGAGTTTTCATAAAAAAGACAAAATCGTGGTTTAAATTTTAAACCTTGTATTTTACTATTTTAGATTGTTCTATTGACCATTCTTTGTTTTTATTGAAAATTTAAATACTTTGTTTGTAAATTTGAAATATTGTTGTGAAACCAAAAATTGTGAGCATAAAAAACAATGCCCGCGGGGCCCCGGGGCTAACCTGAAATCGTTTTCTGTTTTAAAACTTTTATATATTGAATAAATATACGTTTACGTTAAACTTATTCAATATACGGTTCTTTGTATGCCCAAAGGTGCACCCTGGGGAGTTGCGGGTCTAAACATGTAAGTGTGTACAGATTTTACCACACGAACCAGTCCTATAAAAAGAGTTTATGTGGGCTCTTCTGACTTACTTATAACCGTTATAACGTTTACAAACTGAAAAGTATGTGTTTACGTTCAAATTCCATCCCGTACCCCCTTTGGCCATTTCCCAGTGGCCCTGTATGCTGCTCCTCGACAAAAATAAACAAAAACTCGACGTATGATTGCATGCTGATTATTTACTGTACATCCATTGGTTTTGGTTTTTTTTTAAATAAATAGAAGAAAAACATTTTCTTTTTCGGTGGTGATTTCAAGATTTCTCTTGATACACCTAGAAGTCACCGGCGAATGATAATTTACGTTCGCCTCTTTTACTTTTTCAAATATGTAACTGACTCTCTACTCTAGAGTAAATACAGTATGTATTTGGACCTGAGCCCTGGGGTCTTTTTATTAATAAAGAGTTGACGGCTGAGGCTTGAGAAGTTGGGTGTATATTTGTTTTTAAAAACAATATTATAGTTCGTTTTATCACAGGCGAAACTCTATATTTCATATTTGGAGTTGTATTTTCTGGATAACTCGTAGATAAAAGACCCGTCCCGAGCCCTCGACTCCTTTCTCTCAGACTCTCATAATAAAAGAAACGTCTTTTTCTACATAAAAAAAGAACAATTTTCGAACAACGAAAAGGAAGAAAAAATAAATTTGTCTTTTTCTTTTCGAGCAAAAATATGTTTAGTTTGTTTTTGTAAAAATGTTATTCTGAATAGAAACGGAAATGCATATTTACTTTTAGTTTTTTTTATAAAAGGCCCAGTCTTATCGGGTTCGGATTTATGTTCGGATTTATGTTCCCGGGGGGGGTGTAAACCTGTCTTTTAACCGTGTCCAAGATGAATTAGTACGTTTACGTACTATAAACCAATCACAAGGGATTAAGGCCTTAAGACTGCAACCACTAAGTCTGACTTTTGGTACTGCGACCACTATGTTTGACGCTTACGCTTGCAACCGCTAAACGTGACGCTTTTGCCTACGTCCTTTATATATGACGAGGTCGCAGAGTAGAGTGCAGACTCGACTGTTTTTTAATTTTAAATAAAAAACCGATTTCAAAAAGAACATTTTGTTTGTTTTTTAAAATACACAAGAGAAGAAGAACTCCAAAAAAAGCATATAAACCATAGCCTCCTACAAAAACTAAAAGAACAAATAAACGTGAATATAAATATGACGGGCCCTTTATCATCAGATTCATATTGACCAATCAGGTTTCTGTATTGACACACAAAGGATATTTTGGCGGTAAAACTTGAGCTCATTTTGGCTGGCATGTATGTATTTATACGTGTACATACATACTGTTTATACGGACGTTTCGTATATATATTTTAATGCATACATTTTCATACACATTCTCGGGTTAGTTAGATCTCAGGTTTTATATATCTATCATACATTACTGCAATTATATCACTACACTCACATCTGCTCTATAGTATCATTCGATTGCAACACTCATAAGTAGTAGCGTGCGCGAATAGACGCCAGAGAACAAACTAGATGCTGACTGCGATGAACGGCATGGACGGTAAGTCTGAATCAAATGTCAGGTGCCTAATTTTGTCCTCTGAAATATTTGGTCGAGTATGATACGATTGCGATAACCTACACGTTTTAAGCTTTCGTGAAGGGTATGGGACATGAGATGGGGTTCTGTGATATAAAGATAGTGTTAACGTGTCCTCCAGCGCATCAGCAATGTATACATACATACATACATACATACATACATACATACATACATACAAACATACATACATACATACATACATACATACATACATACATACATACATACATATATATATATGCATGCATGCATGCATGCATGCATACATAAATGCTTGCATACATACATACGTACATAAAAAAACATATACACATCATACATCCATACATACATATCGCGCATATATATATATATATATATATATATATATGTGTGTGTGTGTGTGTGTGTTTTGTGTGTGTGTGTGTCAGTAGTGAGACTGGTACTGTACACAGAACGTACGACTGTAAGTGTAGCCTTAGTTTGTCGCAGTTTTGACGTATGGAGTAGTGTGTTGTTGCTGTTGTTCTACATAGCAAAGAGTCCGATATTGCCATTCTCACGGCCTCACGATATGAGTACCAAACTTCGCACACCAACACTCGATCTCAATTCGATTTTAAGCTACGACATGTCTCTTCGTTTTGCCTCAAAGGTCAAAAATAGATACCTATAGATTTATCTACCCTATTTCACCTTAGACCCCTACCTAACATATCTAATTATTTCTAAAACATTGCCAGATGTTCCATAGTATCCTACTAGAATGCACTTCGTAAATATGTTTCTTTCTTGTATAAAGCTTCACCCAATCATGTCTCGTGCTGTACATGCCTCATCCACATCATCCACACGTCAACAATGGACGATGGCAAGTCTTGCGTCATCTTACTGCACACTCCAGCTTCGGTTAGCAACAACGAAAGAAGGTTAAAGAAGGTTGTCATATGTACTTATTCGGTTCCTTTGCCCCTTATAGAGGGCATCAAGGTCCCAGGCAGGAGCCATGCGCTGGAGTCTAAGAAAGCCATACGCTTCATCCCCGGTATGGGACTGTGTGTGTTTTGGTGTGTGTGTGTACCAGTATTGTACCTAAGGGTAAGCCGGTCGAGGTGTTGTCTGCCACTAGAGGCTTAATAGTATATACCTGTTTGTTGGTGAATCTGTGCGCGCGCACGAATGGAGCCGGATTGTGCATCTTATTATGTGAACTTCCTATCTGTTAGAAGCATAAATGGCTATGCGTTGAGAAAGCTCATGACGGTACTTTGTATGATTTGGCTGCCTAGGGGTGTTAAATATGTAATCGAAGTTGTTTTACATGCGCATCACCCGCACAATAGTAGTACCTTCATGATTGGTTACTTTGATTAGTATAGGCATGGGATCAGAGACTACTACAGAGTCATGTGTATCACTACAAACCTTACAATTAGGTTATATATTCCACCGGGTGCTCTCATCAAGAAAGCCACGTGTACTACGTTCTCTTGCGTAGGAGGGCATGTGTGGCCATAACCGAGTGAACGCATAAAATGAACGACGAGCTGTTCACACGTAAGGTAGTGCGTCCCGTTGTTGCTGATGCTGAGACGTTTGACTATATAATCTTGTTTTCCTGGCTCTGCTTCGGGCCTAGATACGCATGTTATGGTCTACAGGCAATATTAATGCCTTCTCTTCGTAGTCCTGCTTGACCATTGGTGTCGTCGTCGATCATTGTAGACCACACCCTTTCTACCATCTGTCAGTCGTGATTTTGGTTTCTGTGGGTTGCCTGTTGTCCAAGGCATTGAGGGTTTAGGGGTATAGGGTCAATTTATTTTTTGGCTCCGGAGTGACGTGCTCTCGATTGTTCAAATAGTGTAGGATGCGTGCTTTAAGCACACTCCTGTGTATCATGAATACTTACCTCCAGCTACTGCTGCCCTGTGCTTCTCTAATGTCCAGAATTGACTAGTTGTATGGTGCTTGCAGAAACCCATGTGGTTCAACTTAGCGTCTATTTGCATATGCTATGGATGACTGGCAGATATGTACATGCTCTGTTCGTGCCCTGGCACAAGCCCTGTGCAGTGAACCAATGAACATGCACGGCTCGTAGATATATCGTTTGGGTATCAATACGACTGTATGTCTGTTGCACAGCGACTATCGCATGGAGATTGTTGAACTCGGTTGATCTGGATGGGGTTTGCTTGGTCGGATGGTTTTATATAGTAACGAGTCCAAATGGTGGGTCAGAACGCACCTTCTATGACGATATTGTCTTCACAAGTGAGCCCTAATCACACGCGAAAGGAATCACCCCATTAATCAACATCTGCTGGTAGTCTATATACACTGACGTGTTCACTTGAACGCGTCTTGTCTGATGATAAACGTTATCCTTGTCCGCAACATCCATTGTACGTGCAGTGTCGACGATTGATGATGTCGCCAACACTCCAGAGGGTGCTGGCTTCCACCCCACCTTCACACACCAGATGTTTGGCGACGAGGAAGAGATTTCGGGTTACACCCACGCCTCGGTTAAGGTGTGCACGCGTGTGTTGCTCTGAGTGTGTTGATATGCATGCTGAGTTGAACAATTTGACCTTGTTTTAGCCGTGTGGGTACTGCGCTGGTTGGATCGACTGTTGTACTGCACGCTACTTTGTTCGGTACAAATGATCGACACATCGTCTAGTCTACCGAGAGTGCTTAGATCAGTTTCCGTTTCCGCTGTCTGTATAGAGACGAGCAGGGCTTGTCAGTGCTTACCTGTACCAATGAAAACCCCCACTTCCTCATATGGGCAGCCCTCAATCTGTTGTTGTATATATATGATCCATTCTTCTCGATTCTTGTATATATGCTATTGAGCTTCGTATGTTCTGACATATGTACTAGCCACTATACATAATTACACACACATATATATTCACGCTTATACACACATACACATACACGCACTCGCACACAAATGTACACGCACACGCACACGCACGCGCACACGCACACGCACGCATCATACATATACATATATATATATATATATATATATATATATATATATATATATATATATATATATATATATATATATATATATATATATATATATATATATATATATATGCATGTATATATATATATGTGTGTGTGTGTGTATGTATGTGTGTATTATATATATATATGTATGTATTTATATATATATATGTTTATATATATCTGGATATATATAAATATTGCTACATATATATCTATATATAGTAATATTAATATATATTTATATATTACTGTTATTATTATTTTTTTGTTATTTTTTGTTATTATTGTTATTATTATTATTATTATAATTCATATTATTATTGGTATCGTTATTGTTATTGTTATTGTTATTATTATTCTTCTTTTTTCCATCTGCCAACAGTATCAACAGTATCAAAAGCAACTGCATGTGCGATGACGCAAACACGCTAATTTAGTGCAGCATTGGATCATCATAGACAGCCGCCATCGCACTACAAGTCAACGGAAACGTTCACTACAACGCTTGCAAGTCAAGTTTCAATACAGACAGCCTAGCTATCATAGTTTCGATACGCGCATATCTGCTTGGATAGCTTGGGTACACATATGTAGGATATAAAAGGCGATAGAGGGGAATGGCATTGATGTTGACTGTCCTTGTTTTCGCACAGATATTCTTCACACGCGCTGGGCTGCAGACATACATTGAATACGACTGTGAACCGATCGACCCCAACTCTGTACCGGAGGAAGAGTCCGTGAAGGCTATCATCACAGACGCACTGGACCACGGTAGGTTTTAGGGTACTACTGGAGAATGAGTGATGTCTTGCTGGATATGCTTATAAGGGTGAATTCAGTATGGAGTTGCACGTGTGCGTATTATGGGCAACCACCACTCGTCACACACTGGTCTCTGTGCGAATAATGGGCTGATGATGCTACAGTGTTGTCTCCAACGACATATGGCCGTAGATGTGCTTGCAAAGTACACGGCGTTGTTAACTTGTTTGTGCAAATATGTTTATTAGTACAGCAACAATATCTCAAATAATGGAGTATCAGAAGTCTCATTCGAGGAATCGCACACAGAAGGATTTGCTAGATTGCCGATTTCAGTAATAGTATGTATATATACAAATAATATATATATATAAATATATATATATATATATATATATGTGTGTGTGTGTGTATGTATATACATATATATTATTATTATTATTGTTGTTATTATTATTATTATTTATTATTTTTCTCATTATTGTATATATATATATATGTATATATATGTATGTATGTATATATATATATATAAATATATAATACATATATATATATCATCATATCATTATATTGTTATATATGTTATATATATATATATATATATATATATATATGTATATTTTTATGTGTATATAAATACATATATATATATATACATACATATATATATATATGTATATGTATATATATATATATATATATATATATATATATATATATATATATATATATATATATATATATATATATATATATATGTATATATGATGAATATATATATAAAAATTATGTATGTATATATATATATATATATATATATATATATATATATATAGTATCTGAATCAAACCTATATACCACAATATATCACTGACTCAGAGCCACATCAAAATCTGGGTGATTTCGAGGCTGCAATTGAGGCGGATAAGGCCTTCACACCACCCGGAGAACTGCTGAGCCAATACTCCAGACAGGAGGACGGCGTAGAAGTCACCTATCAAATATACAAGGTATCTAAAATAGAAAGGTAATTGCTGGATGTGCTAGGTATTCAAAATAGATGGGTAATTGCCTGGATGTGCTAGATGTTAGAAAGTAGTTGTGCTGCTACCAGTCACATACATCAGGTAGGAAAAGTCAACAACGAAATGTGTGCTTACCAGATGTACAGGGCATGAACGGCGAGAGTGTGTGGATACCAAATACACAAGCTCTTAGAACAGAAGTGTTGTTTGCAATCATATAGTGTATGGATGCTAAATGGACATGTAGTAGAATGAGGCTGCGATTGTAAGGATCTAACAAAATTGAAAGGCTTGTATGTGATGTACCTAAGCAAAGGGGCGAGAGGCGAGGTCTGTTGGTACATTGTACGCAGGAACTCCAGTCTCATGGTGTTGTAGAGCGCACATTAGGAGTGTCAATGGATAGGGGGATGTGAAGCTTTGAGTGTTATATACGATCACACTGCCGGGTGCTTGAATTCGCCCCTGCTGTGTCATGTGGATTGTTAAAGCCCTAAAACCCTAATACCCTGAAGCTGGTTGTTGGACTGGCTCACGTGGTTATGCTGGTTGATGCTGTTTGACAGTATCTTCATCACACTAGCGTAGCTGTCTCGCCCAGAATTGTTAAGAAATCTAGTCTAGTAAACGCCTTCTTCCCACATGCCGGGTAATTATTAAAGCTACCAAATGTATCTCGGCATTCGCATACTAGTGATGCTACAAACCCTAGTAACATCCCGTCACGTCCTCCATACTAAGCTTGGCTTGCTCTTACTTCCCTGTTTATTATCCAGGCCACACCCGATGCCCCAGGCATTCACGAATTGCACTGTCGCATGCACACGTTTGTGATGATGTTCATAGACGCCGCCAGTTTTGTCGACGCCACAGACGAGAGGTGGCGCTTCTACATGCTGTATGTTTGTGCGTTTATGCAAATTGGCACACTGTTTTTGGTTTCTACACATATTTTCGGAATATATTTACCCTTCCTTTCATACAAATTGGCATGTTGTTTTTGGTTTGTACACATATTCTCGGTTTTATTCACACTTGCTTAGGGCATTGTAGGCTTATGTAGGGCTCGTCTCCTTTGTACTGTTTGCTTTTGTACAGTTTTCTATTTGATCCACTCGTGTTGATATGGGAGGTTGCAGGCTTGGCGTAATAGTCTAACTTATCCCCACAATAAAGGTTTTTAATATCATAATATGATACATTAGTTTTACGATTAAACAATACTATCAGGTCAATGCAGGGCGTCACCAGACGTCTTTGGTTGCCTCATATTTCAGCCTAATAGCCCCCTCACACTTTTCCCTGCAGCTTTAAAACACAGACATCCTCAGATGGCACAACCAGTTACGAATTCGCGGGATTCTCAACACTCTACAACTTCTACGCCTACCCCCACCACATCCGCCCACGCATCAGCCAGTTCCTGCTGCTGCCGACATTTCAGCGTCAGGGGATATGGAGGTGTGTGTTGAATATGTTTTGCTGTGTTGTGCTGTTGGATATATATATATATATATGTGTGTGTGTGTGTGTGTGTGTGTGTGTGTGTGTGTGTGTGTGTGTGTGTGTTGTGTTATTTTATTGATATGTATATATATGTATATATATATATATATATATATATATATATATATATATATATATATGTTGATATATATTATATATATATATATGTATATATATATATATATATATATGTATGCATATGCATATATGTATATGCAATATGTAATGCATTATTATATATTATTATGCTATATTATATATTACACATATATATATATATATATATATATAATATATTATTATATTATTATGTGTATATATATATATATTATTATTATATATACGTATACACATATGTATATGCATGCTGCTGTATATATACATTGGCTACGTTACGCATACGCATATGCATATATATTGATTATGTATGAATATATAATATTATATGGTACATGGCTACATATGCTATGTGTACATGCGTGCATACGTATATAGCATGATTACATACATGTTGATCTGATGGTGATATATACATATATATATTATATACATATGTTTGGGTTATATGACTGTATGATATAATATATGTGTTGGTATGCATACATACATGTGCGTTATTATGTATTATTATGACGTACATGCAGGCATGTGCATATATATATTATTATTTATGTGTATGTATCATGTATACGCATATACATATGCATATATGTATGCATTCCATTTCATCTGTTTACATATGCATATTTATGTATATACATACATATACATATTATATTATTAATATTGTATGTATTAATATTTATACATATATTATTATTTTTATGCACATTCCATACAAAATATATTACATATATATATACATTATATGTATATATTATATATATACATATATATATATAACATACATATATATATATATACATACTATATCCAAACATTTATTTTACCATGCACATGCATATTATATACATATAATATATATTATATATATATATGTATATATGTATATATATATTATATATATATATATATATATATATATATATATATATATATATATATATATAATATATATATATATATATATATTCATATATTTATTCATATACATACTTATATATATATATGTGTGTGTGTATTGTATATTCTGATATATATTTATATATGCAAGTATATGAAAATCTAGGGATATACGCATACATAGCTATATATAAAGATATTGAAAAATACATATCGTTATGGTCACGTACGAAACAAGGGATAGTAGCAAGTGGTATGGAGTGATATGGGCCTGTGAAAGTGGGCATGACAAACAGACGAATGTTTTTATTATTCTTTTCAGCGTGTGTGATTCCATTGATACGTTCATACTTGGGGTATACACGCACTCATTTTGACTGAAACTAGTGCTTGCTAGTTGGTGATGCATAGCGATTTTCAACTGACTACTAAACTCTGTGTATGAACAGTGCCCTTTACCAACCACAAGTCGATGTTTTTAACCATCATGCACTAAATACCAATCTAAGCCTTGAAACGCACTCACTCACACGCCCGGCACCGAGAGCCTATGAGCTACACACTCAATTTTATCCTTGTACCCGAATGAATAAATCTTTTATCTCGTAGATGCTCTACTGACGGCCATATACACAGATCACGAGGGTATGGAGAACATCAGAGACATCACAGGTAACCCCCATGATCGTGGTTGTGCACTGACAGATAAATCATAAAGTGTCAGTGCACGTATGCATCTGTAGCCCATATTGTTGTAGTGAGTATGTCTGTGTTGGTTAGTTCTCCAATGATGTATATATACTACATCATGGTATAATTGTTCTGCCTGTGCCATTGATGCTATTAGCGCCACCGATTGTTATCGCGTTGGTGTCACGTGGTGACATACTTTGTGGTCCTGCGTTATGACGGTTTCAGCAACAGCAGTGTGACACGGCATCTTTGCATACCTAGAATTGCTATTCGACAATCTGACAACACGGCATGAAAATACTATAATGCGGCGTGAAAATACTACAATACGGCAATGCGGCGTGAAAATACTACAATACAGCAATGCGGCGTAAAATACGGCAGTGCGACGCAAATATACGGCAATGCGGGCCAATGCGACGTAAATATAGGGCAATGAGGCGTAAATTTACGGCAATGCGGCGTAAATATACGGCAATGCGGCGTAAACATACGGCAATGCGGCGTAAATATGCGGCAATGCGACGTAAGTATACGGCAATGCTGCGTGAATATACGGCAATGCGGCATAAATATACGGCAATGCGGCGTAAATATACGGCAATGCGCTGTGACGCTATGGTTTTAATATGCGTCTTCGGTCGAGCATTTGTCAGAGACACACAGACTCTCTTGAGTGCTCTATTTGGTGGATGATCTCAAGGGTTGCTTTAGCCATGTTTTCAGTTTATGGGTATTGGGAAGTGAGGCCTACCCTGTGTGAGTGAGACTTATGGACTTACGCCACAGACCCATCTGCATCTTTATTCCTTTCCTCATGCAGCCTTAGCGTGCTGTCTACAGGCTGGGTACGAAAATCCTGCAACATATCACTCTAGCCAAGCTAGATGCAATGCAGTAACGGAGGCGCACAGCCACGCATCCACGGGCAGCTCACACCAATACAATCTCACGCACACCCATTGCTCTGGGCTTGCCTACGTAGTGACACACATACGTAGTATCACATATGCGTAGTAATATACGTACGTAGTATCACACATATTACCATGCTCATGCTGACATATACGCTCATCTGTGCGCACACGTGCATTCCTGTTTGTCCCCGCCAGTGGAGGATCCATCCGCTGACTTCAGTTTGTTGGTGGAGTCGGTTGCCACGAGATTGTGTTGGGCTGCGCTTAATTCCGCGCCGCTGGAAGAAGATGGCAACGTGGAAGAGAGCGCGCTCAAGGCCATTGCTCAGAAGTACAAAGTATCCAAAGTATGTGCCACGCGCTATGTGTGTTGCGCATATACTTTGGATCTCATGTGTAGAGAATGCAGAATCTATGTAGGTAGTGGTATGTAAGTGTATAAATACGTATATTGGCAGGCAGATATGCACGGCTATACGTAGGTAGAGCACGTTGAAAACGTATCAACGCAGAGGATGTTGGGTACGTATTATGCTAAGAGATGCTGCTGGTGGTCGATGTACTGAGCTTCAGTGCTAAAGAAACCACAAGGTATTGAATACGACTTTCTCTTACATTGTCTATCAGCGTAGTATCGCTTTCTACATATTTGTCCACATATGATCATACGGACAGTTACTTGTTTGCCACAACCCACATCATGCTAAGACGTTCTCCAACACAACTCAACTCACTACTTCTATTTTATATACCACATCCTACATCACGCTAACATGTGCTCCAACACAACAAACTTACAAGATATGCTTGTTCTAGTCGATTCTTACTATTCGGTGTCTGTGTGTGTGTGGTTGTAGGATCCATTAACGCTGGCCACAGAGGCGTTTCTACTGTCGAAGCTAGACCGTAGCGATGCCGCACAGTACAAACAATACAGACTCAAGGTTAAGAGGAGACTGCACGGGCTATTTAAGGACGACTTAACCGAGATGGAGGACAAGGCCGAGCGGCTTAAGCTACTGCAGATGTCGTACGAACAGACCGAGGTGTGCTTACTGGGAAGTGTGAACAAGTGAGGATAGGAACATTATATATATACACGTGCTGTGGGTGTAGTGTGATGACCCTTGAGTCATACAGCAGCATGCCCGCGCTCGCACCTATTTTGCGGAGAGTTAAACCCATTCGGTGACCGACCACCTGGCAACTGTACACCATACGCACAGTTTCAGTCGATCATTTGCACTTGGTTTCATCGGTGGCTCTATTGTTCCCATGAATTAGTTGAAGTTCCGTTGCTCATCCCTGATACCTCGTACTACTTCCGTACATTTGGGTTTTAGGGTTCTAGAATTTAGCGTTCAGCTTCAGTGCATATGGTGTGTACTCTCATCCGCTTCATAGTATGAGCCCTCCTCAGCAATTCTCGACGCCTTACCACGGAATGTTGTGCATGGTTAAATACGCAACTTGTATGAATTTTGTACTCTAATGCAATACTCACTATTTGAATAACACGTTTCAATGCAGCCATACGCGTCAATGATGTTTGCATACTAACGACCCGCTCCCCTCTCTCCTTCACCCCCCAATGCATCATGTAGATTTCTTAGTGTGTGTCAAACGCTGTATACATACCAAGGAGGCATCCCCAATGCATTTTCCAGATTCGTTAGATTATGTCAAAACATTCTTTTCTCCTCTATCGCACTTTGTATGTTGATGCGCTAATACAAATCAATGTGTGCGCCAACTCATTGGAACATCAGTGTGTGACGATTTTTGCTTACCATTTTAATATCTTGTGTGTTATTTTGCTTAAGACGATTATCCTCTCTCCTTGCAGACCAACTATCGGAATCTAATCAACAAAATGCAAACCAGGACGTGAGAGCAATCCTATAGGAAGGCGACTACCAACTGATAGCAATCCCAACTTGACTGTAAGAATTATACTAAACAACTCTTGTATCTAATCGTACGACGGCCATCGCTAACAAGAAGACACCCAACTGATAGCGACCCCAACAGGTTGTAGGAATTTGATAAACTACTGTTGTATTGAATGTTACGACGGGCATCGCTAGGGAAATGATATCTAACTAATAGCAGCCAGAACAGACTATAAGGATTATAATAAACGACTGTTAAATTTAATAGAAGACACCCAACTGACAACAACCCCAGCAGACTATATCAAATATACTAAACGACAGTTGTTTTGTAGCTTACGACAGATTTCTCTAGAAAGAAAACACCCAACTGATATCAAACCCCAACACACAGTAGGAATAATATAATTAAGGACTGTTGTATATCTTACGACGGGCACCGCTAGTAGGTAGACCACTAATTGTTGACAACAACCTCAACAGACTATAGGAAATGAAATAAACGGCAGTAGTATTGAACTTACGACGGGCATCGCCAGAAAAGACACCCAGCTGATAGCAACCCCAACTGATAGCAGCCCAACAGACTAAAAATTAAAATAAACGACTGTCGAATTGAACCTTATGACGGGCATTGCTAGGAAGAAGTCACCCAACTGATAGCAACTCCAACTGATAGCAACCCCAACTGATAGCTGCCCAACAGACTGTAAGAATTACAATAAACGACTGTCGTATTGAACCTTACGACGGGCATCGCTAAGAAGAAGTCGCCCAACTGATAGCAACATCAACAGACTGTAGGAAATAAAAAATCGAACGTTGTATTGAATCTTACGACGGTCATTGACAGGGCAAGACACTCAACTGATAGCAACCCCAACGGAATGTAGGAATTATAATAAAAGACGGATGTATTGAATCTTACGACAGCTAACGCTATGAAATAGGCACCCAACCGATAGCAACCCCAACGGATTGAAGGAATTATTGTAAACCGTTATTGTATTTAATTTCAAGACGGCCCTCGCTAAGAAAACACACAATTGATAGTAACCCCAAAGGACTGTGGATATTCAATAAATGACTACTGTATTGAATTCTACGACGGTCTTCGCTAGGAAGTTACCCAACCGATAGAAGTCTCAACAGCCCTAGGAACTATAAAAAACGACTGTTGTATTGGACCTACGACGGACATCGCTCAGAAGAAGACACTCAACTGATAGCAACCCCAACAGACTGTAGAAATTATAATACAGGACTTTTCTGTGGAGGGAGAAAGCGCCCGACTGATTGCAACCATACCAGGCTGCAGAAATTACATCGGACTGTTGTATTGAATCCTACGTCGGGCATCGCTTGGCAGAATTGTTAAGCAGAATCAAGATGCTTGACTGCCTTAGATTGTGGGACAGTATACTTGTCTAACATTTTCAAAGTTTCGCCGGTTTTGAGTATCTTCATGTTGTATTCTGCAAATTAAACTGTAATAGAGTCAGGTTGGCAAAGTAAGCCGTAGTAGAGTCAGGTTGGCAAAGTCCAACCACATCAGTTTGGCATGAACAGCGCTAATTACAATATATTTTTGATACCTCTTTTACGGTTTCATTGGTAATTTTAAGCTGTACAAGTATGATTCGTCTCCTCTTTCGTATATCGATACAGTCCTTTTTCTATTCGTTTCGCTAAGAACCAAACCTGCAGCTATCTTCAGCATTAGGTTTTACTTTCACACCTGCACACGCGTAAGATTAGTAGTTAGAATTTGAGCAATGGTTATTCAATAATAAAGAGGTTTGTTAAAACTGCGACCACTACGACTACGACCGAGTCTTGCGACCACAACGCCTGCGATTGTCGCCTGCGACAAGTGAGGCTGAGGCTCTCGCCTGCGACCGTTAAACCTGCCGCTCTCGCATGCGACTCGTCTTAAGTCTGACGCTCTCGCCTGCTATATATATATATATATATATATATATATATATATATATATATGTGTGTGTGTGTGTGTGTGTGTGTAAACTTCGATGGATATTTCTATGCTTTAAACTATGATATAAAGACTAAGATACAATTTAAGTCAGTTAGGATCTAGCTGTGGTAGCTTGTGTAAGAATGATCGGTACTGCCTCTTGGTAAGAGCCTTAATATTCTCGATCACACAGGACGTACCTCTAGCTGTTCTTTATTAAATAATTATTACTAGAAGTACTATGTGTTCATGAACACATGCCTAATTTGTAGATAGACATAAGAACGTAAGTCAAGTTAATACATTGGCTAGTGTAAATAAAGTTCCATCTGAAGAAAAGTTTAAAAAAAAGGAAAAGACTTATTGTAACATTGGATTTTGGAGATTGGCGGGAAGACCCAAACCTGTAAGTAGTAGTTCAGAGAATATAAAATTTAGTTTACAATATCTTACATCTACTATCGTCTCAAATAGGTCTAAGTAAATGAGTCATACCAAATACTCGGGCTATTGGAGCCATCAAAGTGATTTAGAACACTTTGGAAATATTGGAAAAAGAATTTGTATTAAATTATTTAAATACAATTAAAAACCAATATGTTATCTCATTTGATCTTGATATTTTAGACTGATCGGAGGCCGTATTTCTACATAGCCCCCAGTAGCTTTTAGGACTACGGACGTACGTGAAGGTACGATCTAGTTCGTAAAGCGAAACCCAAAGTAAAACGGTTTCGGTCATGGCTTATCGAGTGAATATGTGCCTATATGTACGAGTTCAAGACTCGTGTTGTACTCTATGTCGTTTAATATTAGGTCCAGTAACCATTTCCGATGTAAGCGCCTTACGTTTAATACTTGGTAAGGTAGTAGCCAAAGGTTGTTCTTCATTAGTATGTAAGTTCGAAGAAGTTTTTGCTCTTATGATAAGCAGATCAGAAAGTTTAGTCACATAGGAAGTAGGTGGCAAATAGGGAGTTTCAGATCCATCCGGGTTTGTAGTCACCTGAGGAAACCCTTTCCGTTTATCTCGTGTGTTCTTATGTAAATACTTATTCCATTTCTTATTAAAAATACGAAGGAAGTCGCGAGATTCACGAAACGCATCGGAGGTTAGCCAAACTACTGTTCCATCCATAAAACGGGTCTTGTAGTAAGTGTAACCGTCTTCGGATGTTTTGTCAATTACATCTTTGACTTGTGACTCCATAACTGGAACATCAGAATCAAATGAGCGAGCGAATGAGAGTTCGGATGTAGGGATACGGTGCGTGCCTAGATTAGTTGCGCTAGTACCATCTATGTTATTCACTTCGTAAGTATCACTCTTCTCATCGTGGTAGGAAATAACAAAGGGTCTGATTGTCTTAGAAGAGAGTTCGGTAACGATGGCATTGCGATTTATAATGTTAACATAATCGCCAACTTTGAACTGAACAATGTTTTTAGTGTTATTCCATCGGTCATACGCTTTATGTAGGACACGATTTTTGTGCTCGAGTAAACAGGGGTAAACAACCTTCTGCATATGCTCGATCTTTTGTGGCCACGGAGTAACGTGATTCTCGGGCGCGATACTTGTGGATAGGAGTATAGATCCCTAGCCATAGTAAGGCCAGAGCCTATACAAACTAATAACCCCTCTAGTGGGGTACGGGAGGGAAAACTAGTGATAGCTCGGGGATGAGGGATTAAAGAGTAAATCAGATAGAGCCTTCCTTAAACTAACTTTTTTCTTTTTTCTATAACTAAAAAAAATATTTTTAGAATCTTTACTTTTCGTTTTAGTATTATGTCTGATACTTCATAATTCATACTTAGTAAAGTACCTCGTACAAAATCACGAATTTCTAGTTTTGTCAAACGATGCTTGTAATTCACTATAGCGGCCAAAGAAATAGTGAAACGGGAGTGTTCCAGTTTGAGGATTCATGCAGTTATTCATTTGAGTCTGAACACATTTCAAATGATAAGGCCGCATATTCTCAACGTCATCTAGTGCGGTACGCAATAGCTTCTTTAGTTCTCTATGACGTGCCTCATTTGCACGCTGCGTTTGAGGTTTATAGGGAACACCACGCCTATGGGTCATGCCTGATACGAGTATAAGTGCCTCCACTACGTCGATACAAAACTCATTACCGTTATCAGAAAATAGTACTCAGGGGAAACCGAAGTCATTTAAGACGTGATAACATAACTCTAGTCTTTAAACTGTCTTAGCGCAGTAACTATAGCAAGGAGCTCTTGTTTAACGGTAAGATATTTCTTTTGACTCTTATTATAACTCTTGCTAAAGAATTGTATGTAACGTGGTTTACCATTTATCGTTTGGTATAACACTCCACCTACCGCTCGGTCTGAAGCGTCGGTTGCTACTTGGAATGGGACGCCATCCACAGGGTATTGCATGATGGGAGCGTCCATTACTTTACATTTGACTAGCTTGAATGAATCATCACATTCTTTAGTCCAGAGCTTTCCCAAAGGTCCTTTGTGCAGCCGTAGGTGACTGAAAGGCTTTAAGTAATGAGAAAGATGCGGTACCGAATCTGAGAAGAAGTTAACAAACCCACACACAGAGTTCACATCTCTTCCAGTAATCGGTGTTGATAAATCCAACAGAAATTGTTTCTTGCCAGGATCAATTTCTACCCCTGCTGCAGATACCTTGCAAACAAGTAAGTGTATAGTATCTTTCGCAAATGAACACTTGTCCTCGTTAATCTTAAGTTTGGCATGGTTTAGTCACTTTAAGACTTCTTTAACGATTTTAGCATGTTCATGTGCTGTCTTTGTAAAGATAACTATATCATCTAAATATACTGATACGTTATCCAACAGGTCCGCAAATAATTCCGTCGTAACTTGTTGGAAGAAAGAAGGTAACATGTGTATGTCTTCAGGTGCACCTTTAAACTGGTACTTCTTACCTTGCCAAGTAAAAGAAAAATATTTCCTATGCGGCTCATATATTTGTAATTGATGGAATGCAGCTTTTAAGTCTACCTTGGAAAAGATAGTCGCATCTTCCATTTTGCGTAGTATCTCGCTTATCTTTGGTAAGGGAAAACTATGTTGCGGAATTAGTTTGTTGATTGGCGACAGGTCTAGTGCTTCTCTTGTTTTACTAAACTTTCCATCAGATTTATATTGATCGACCGCTAAGAGAGCTAAGTTACCTGGGGTTGCATCATAATTGATTTCTATTAGTCCCTGTTTTAACCAATCTTTAATTTGGGTTTTGACAACGTCTTTGTGTCTCCAACTCACGTAGTTATGTGAAGGACACTTTAACTTAGAGAAGTCGACGTTTGTTAAGTCAAGTCTAACGTACCCATTAGAGAACTTAAACATACACCAGTCAGTTATTGCAATCTTCCTGTTTTGTATAATTAAGTCCATAATTATATCGGTAAAGTGCGGAATCATATCCTTTGCTTCACCTTCCGGAGGTTTAGGTATCTTTAGCATATTATCATCTGACTGATCTTTATTCGGGTCTAGCCCATTAGGCAGACCAGTGAGAGTTACACCTAAACTGAGAAGATCAGTCATACCTATAATTAAATCGTATTTCTGAGACATGTCAGTAACGATTAGGTGAGTCTTTACTTCTCTTCTATCTGACAACATTATGTGTACATAGTCAATGGCTTCTTCGCAAGTGGTAACTTTGCCATTTCCCAAGATTGGATTAGTTGTTTCGTTATGAATAGCCATATCTGTAGCGTAGGCTACTCAGCATGAGATAGCAGAGACTTCAGTCCCTGGATCAAAAAGTGCTATAACGTTTTCTCCATTTACATAAACGGTTTGAAATATACGTTCATCTCCTTTGGTATAGATTTTATTGACCTTTTTCTCATAATCTTGCTCTAGTGCACACATAGAACTGTCAGTGCTTAACTTGGACGTCCGGCATATCCTTGCAATCATCTTTGTGCCAACCGTTAGTACCCTTGCAAGTAGTACACTCTTTCACATAGGACTTGCATACCAGAACGTAATAGCCTGAGATGTTGTTGTCTGGTTCTCACTTCCTCGTCTTCAGTGCTAGAGTGGGTACTCTCTAGCGAGGTACTGGTATAACGATTACCAAAGTCGTGATTGCCAGGGTTAGATGGTAAATGAGGATCGATGTTATGAGGGTGGTAAGCCTCTGACATACATAGCTTCTGACAGAGTTAGGTTTGTCGAGACGGTGGTCGATTGTAGCTTCTGAGCTATAGAGGTTAAATCTTGAGGTTTTACCCACTTCACCAGCGGTATCTGGCTCAGTGGTAAACCTGTTGGTTAGTAAACCAGAGGACCTAGAGTTCGAACCCCGGCTCGGAACAATATATATATATATATATATATATATATATATATATATATTTATATATTTATATGGATATATATATTCAGATATATATATATTTATATACATACATATATACATTTTATATATATATAGATAAAAATTTGTATATATATATATATATATATATATATTCACATACATATATACATTTTATATGTATATAGATATATATTTGAATATATATGTAAACTTCGATGGATCTTTCTATGTTTTAAACTGTTATATAAACTAAAATAGAATTTAGTCAGTTAGGATTTAGCAGTGGTAGCTTGTGTAAGAATGATCGGGACTGCCTCTTGTTAAGAGCCTAAATATCCTCGATCACACAGGGTGTACCTCTAGCTGTTCTTTATTGAATATTTTTCACTAGAAGTACTAAGTGTTCATGACCACTTGCCTAATTTGTAAGTATAACGTAAGTTACGTTAATACATTAGCTGATATAAATAAAGTTTCATCTGAAGAAAAGTTAAAAAAAGAAAAAGACTTATTGGATTTTGGAGATTGGCGGGAGGACCAAAATCTATAAGTAGTAGTTCGGAGATTATAAAATTTAGTTTATAATATCCTACATCTACTAATGTCTCAAATAGGTCCAAGTAGATGAGTCATGCCAAATACTCAGGCTATTGGAGCCATCAAAGTGAATTTAGAACACTTTGGAAATATTGGAAAAAGAGCTTGTACTAAATTATTTAAAATACAAATAAAAACCAATGTATTATCTCAATTGATCTTGATATTTTAGACTGACCGGAGGCCGTATTTCTACAACTGTAGCAATTATAATGAACGACTTTTGCATTGGATCGTTACGACGGCAATCGTTAAGAAGAACACACGCAAGTGAAAGTGACCTCAACAGACTGCAGGTATGACAATAAATTATTTTTGTATCGAATCTTACAACGGGCATTGTTAGAACAAGAAGGCACGCAACTGATAGCAACCCCAGAGAACTGTTGGAATATTAATTAAGGACTGGTATATTGAATCTTACGTCTGGCATCGCTATGGAGAAGACATCCAACTGATACTATTTCCAACAGACTATAGGAATTATAATGAAGCACTGTTGTATTGGATGTTACGACGGCCATTGCGATGGAGAAGACCCCCAAACTGATAGCAAACCGAACGGACTGTAGGAAATACAATGAACGCCTGATGTATTGCATACATATTTTTCAGTTATTTAGTAGTTACAGTAGTGTACTGCTTCTAGACTGTCTAACATCGATTTACGAGCCAGCAAATACTATGGCTAAGGGCACTTCTAAAGGCAAGGGAGCCGCTAGCTCTAAGCCTGCTAAGCCTGCCGAGGTTCCTGAGGTCCCTGTGGAAACACCTAGCCTGTCTGGAGTTGAGCCTGCCGAGGAAACTGTTGGGGAAGCCAATTCTGAGGTTGGTACAGAGGATAATTCTGAGGATGACTCGTCGGATCCTAAAGCCTTGGAAGAAGAGGCATCTACTACCGCGGAAAGGCTCGCCAGCGTCCGTGTATCACCTAGGAGTGAAGCTCAGGACCCCAGCTTGCCCCCTTGACTACGTGCCGTCAAATATTGGGGATAAACGTCGAAAGGCTGGAAAATTCGTGGATACGAATGTCGGGGACATTATAACTCCACATCTAAAGGACACTCCAGCACAAATCCGGGTGAAAAGGAAGTATTGGACCTGTCCGAAAATTTCGGTTTCGCCATCGATGGAGAAGCCATTCCATTCAGCTCAAATCTTGGGGCCGAAGCTGAGGACGCCATAACTCGATAACGAGTGGTTGGATCCTCTCAATCTCGACGCCAATTGAACCGCACTGAAGCGCTCTTGAAGGAGCTAGCGGCAGCAGCAGTTGTGGACCCCTCTATCGTGTCCCACTTGGCTGATATTCTTCCTATACCGAAGAAGAAGAAAAAATTCGGGCCGAGTTTCGAACCCGAGACCTACTGGTTTACCAGCCAGTATGTTTACCACTAAGCCAGTTACCACTGGCGAGAGAAAAATATTTCAAAATTTAATCTCTATAGCTCTGATGCTACCATTGACCATCCTCTTGACAAACCCTAACCCTGTCAGAGGATATGATCGTATGGAACTCGATGAGGCTTACCATCCTCGTAATATCGACCCTCATTTGCCAACTAACCCTGGTGATCACGATTTTGGCAATCGCTACACCAGTACCTCGTTAGAGAGTTCCCGCTCTAATCCTGAGGATGAGAGGAAGTGAGAACCAGACATACTCGTCTCAGGCTATTACGCTCTGGTATGCAAGTCCTTGAGGACCGTCTATTGAATGACTCTGACCTTGACGATAGGAAAGCGGATAACATTCGCTATCTAATCGATAACAAGAGAAAGGAAATAGACACCATCTTGGCACTAGCAGCCCGTAGCACTGAGCATGAGCCTCGTGAACACTTAGAACCAAGCTTTATAAAGCAGCTAGGTAACGCGCAGGCTGAGGTCGATTTCTCTACTAATGAGAGTACAGTGGAGACACTGAAGGCCTTCGACCAACTTAAGGAGTCTGCCAGCCTTAAGGATAAGCAGATGATGAATGCCTTTATTCATTTCTGTGAGCCAGGTGAATGGCGAACTATCTTGAAGGCTCATGAGCCCAACTGGAAAGCCCTACCCTGGCACCAGTTGCGTGATAATATACTTAACACCTTTTTTTGAAGATGCACGTGACCGTGAACTTCTAGAGTCTCGCAAGTTCTTTGCAAACGATACCACTATTCGAGGTGCTCTAGCTCATATGACACATATGAATACTCGGATGGGTGGTCGTACCTATACTGGCGAATATTTATTAATTTGTCAGATGATGGAGACTCTGGGAGCTAACCTCGTTAAGAAAGTCAATGATGACATCATCGCCTATGGTGATTTGCGATCTATGCCTTGGTCTGTCTTTGAGAAGATAGTTCACAAGCATACCAATCCCTCTACTAGAGTACTTAGTACCACGAGCTACACCCAGCCCACTAAGCGAAACGCAGTAGAGACTAATACTGCGCGTAGTACTAAGAAACCTCGCACTACTACTGGAGGGGGTACTGGCTCTACTTCTACCGAACCGAAAGGTGAAAAGAAGGTGAGAGCGCCTTGCAAGAAGTGTGGTTACAACCTCACAAAACGTAATGGCAAGTGGAATGGTAGACACGACCCTGTTAAGTGTGCACCAGGCAAGCCAGATTTTGGACACTATATGAAAGAGTGTGCTATTTGCAAGGGTACTAACGGTTGGCACAAAGAGGATTGCAAGGACTTACCGGACGTCCAAGTTAAGCACTGACAGTACCATATATGTGCACTAGAGCAAGATTATGAGAAAATGTTCAATAAAATCTATACCAAAGGAGATGAACGTATCTTTCAAACAGTTTTCGTAAATGGAGAAAAAGTTTTGGCACTATTTGATCCAGGGGCTGAAGTCTCTGCTATCTCATGCCGAGTAGCCTACGCTACAGATATGGCTGTCCATAACGAAACAACTGATTTAATCTTGGGAAATGGCAAAATTACTACTTGCGAACAAGCCGTTGACTATGCACACACAATGCTGTCAGATAGAAGAGAAGTGAAGACTCGCCTAATCGTTACTGACATATCTCAGAAATACGATTTAATTATAGGTATGACTGATCTTCTCAGTTTAGGTATAACACTCACTGGTCTGCCTAATGGGTTAGACCCGAATAAAGATCAGTCAGATGATAATATTTTAATGATACCTAAACCTCCGGAAGGTGAAGCAAAAGGATATGATTCCGCACTTCACCGATATAATTATGGACTTAATTATACAAAACAGGAAGATTGCAATAACTGACTGGTGTATGTTTAAGTTCTCTAATGGGTACGTTAGACTTGACTTAACAAACGTCGACTTCTCTAAGTTAAAGTGTCCTTCACATAACTACGTGAGTTGGAGATACAAAGACGTTGTCAAAACCCAAATCGAAGATTGGTTAAAACAGGGTCTAATTAAAATCAATTATGATGCAACCCCAGTTAACTTAGCTCTCTTAGCGGTCGATAAATATAAATCTGATGGAACGTTTAGTAAAACAAGAGTAGTACTAGACCTGTCGCCAATCAACAAACTAATTCCGCAACATAGTTTTCCTTACCTAAGATAAGCGAGATACTACGCAAAATGGAGGTGCGACTATCTTTTTTCCAAGATAGACTTAAAAGCTGCATTCCATCAACTACAGATATATGAGCCTCATAGGAAATACTTTTCCTTTACTTGGCAAGGTAAGAAGTACCAGTTTAGTTTAAAGGTGCTTGAAGGTTACACATGTTACCTCTTCTTCCAACAAGTTATGATGGAACTTATTTGCGGACCTTGTCGTATAACGTATCAGCTTCATTTAGAGGATAGAAGGTCTTTTTTGCAGTTGACAGCACATACGAACATGCGTTAAACTCGTTAAAGAAGTCTTGTGCTGACTTAACTCATGCTAAACTTAAGATTAACCTAACAATAAAGTGTTCTTTGCTAAAAGATACTATATACACTTACTTGGCTACAAAGTACTGCATCTGCGCAGGGGTAGAAATTGATCCTGCAAGAAACAGTTTCTTGCTGGATTTATCAACGACCAATTACCGGAAGAGATGCTGAACTCTGTGTGTGGGTTTGTTAACTTCTTCGGATTCGGTACCGCATCTTTCATTACTTAAAGCCTTTCAGTCACCTACGGCTGCACAAAGGACCTTTGGGAAAGCTTTGGACTAAAGAATGTGATGATGCATTTAAACTAGTCAAAAGTAAAGTAATGGACGCACCCATCATGCAGTACCCTGTGGATGGTGTCCCATTCCAAGTAGCAACCGACGCTTCAGATCGAGCGGTAGGTGGAGTGCTTTACCAAACGATAAATGGTAAACCGCGCTACATACAATTCTTTAGCAAGAGTTATAATAAGAGTCAACGGAATTACCCTACCGTTAAACAAGAGCTCCTTGCTATAGTTACTGCGCTAAGACAGTTTAAAGACTACCTTTATGGAAGTTACC
>LUCW03000798.1:0-26099 GCA_001586965.3 Sphaeroforma sirkka | reverse complement strand
ATTGTACAACTACTGTGATCATTTTATTACGCGTTGTTCATTGCAACTGAGATGTTCTAAAGTTTTACTCGCAATACTGATCAAAATCTACAGCATCGCATTCATTATATTACACCTCACTTACGCAACTGGTTTGCGCTGATACGTTTGGGCCTAGAATAGCTTAGCCACTCTCTCGACGCCACTAGACGCTACAAACTAAAATTTCAATGTGCACACAAACTCCACCTAGAAGTTTTACATCCCCATCTCCACATTCTCTCTATTACGACGTGCCAGTTGAAGATCTCTCGGCATTGTCGTATCGTGTTTGGCGCATCACAGGTTGGTATCTTGAACCAGACCCACTATATGCTTTCCAACACCTCGTGTATAGCCTCCAGTGCCGATGCCTGGAATCTCTTGGGACCGCTAAATTGAGGGAACCGTTTATCCAGTAGTTCCTGGGTCGTTGACCGCACCAGCTGATAAGAGATCTGTGCTCAACTGGAATTTACGGATCTATTTTAGCTACGATTCCGTTTCTAAACCGCCGTTTCCCTTTGACGCGCAGCGTCTCGGCATGTGCAGCATGTGTACGTGGTTGTTTTTGCGGCGCCATGTTAACTTAATTGTGAGTTCAAGACATTATCTAGATCGAGTCATTATTTCAATAGCTTGCACTGTGATATCTTATTTCGAAAAGGTGCTCGTGTCCGACGTATCGATATTTCGTGACAAACAACCCAAATATAGTACTACATAGCCTGATACTAAAGCTACTAAGTATGTATTCACCGTCGCTGATGTCTATACTGAAAACCAATACATATGTAAATATTACAATATGTATTGTTAAGATATAGGCTATTATTGGAGTAGTTACGGGTTGCCCTAGAACCTGGTTTAGCGCTCCTCACAAGTCTCCGGTATAATAAACTCGAGGCCTTACGGTCTTACTCATAACAATACTATGCCAGCCCTTTGCGAGGAACTAAAATACGAACCTGTCAATTTCGGACCACTGGAATCACTGGGGGTCAGTCGAAGCATCACAAGGGTAGATGTAAACTTAAAGCCGAAGCAGGCGATATCTTGTTCTAATATCAATATTGCACCCTAGCTGTGTGAGAAGAAGTTATACAGTGCAACAAGTCATACAAAAGTTGACCAGAATGAACTTTAAAAACACAAACCAACCGGAAGGCACCAAGGAATTACATGATGCATATACTATATACGTGCACAACATACAGTACACGAAGCAGTGCAAACGTGGCGTAAATACTATGTGATGAATTTCTTTGTCAGTAGGGTGGTCTTAAAAAAGACCAGGGTTGTTGTGTAGTGTTATAGCGTTGGGGTATCATGCGATACTACAACATGAACAGCTAGCAAAAATTATGGCTCCGATATATGCAATCGATCAATCAATTAATTTAAGCGCGCTCTCCACGGATACGGCGGGCAAGCTGCACATCCTTGGGCATGATGGTTACACGCTTGGCGTGGATAGCGCACAAGTTAGTGTCCTCGAATAGAGCTACAAGGTAAGCCTCAGAAGCCTCCTGAAGGGCAGAGATGGCAGAGGACTGGAAACGAAGATCAGTCTTGAAATCCTGGGCGATCTCACGCACTAGACGCTGGAAAGGCAGCTTGCGGATAAGCAGCTCAGTGGACTTCTGGAAACGACGGATCTCACGAAGAGCGACGGTTCCGGGACGATAACGGTGAGGCTTCTTCACACCACCAGTGGCGGGTGCTGACTTACGGGCAGCCTTGGTAGCCAACTGCTTGCGGGGTGCCTTACCACCGGTACTCTTACGCGCTGTCTGTTTTGTGCGGGCCATTGTGATTTGAGTTATTCTTAGAGTGTGAACTATAAAAATGTGTACTGGGAATAGAGGTCATCCACAAGTATTTATACGATTCTGTCAAAAATGGAATTTTGGTTTGTACAAGGTGACTGTCGGTTGGCAGGCGCAAGTATTTGGGCGGTTGAAAATATTGAATTTCCATTTTCCGATTTTTCAGCACCCCTTCCATATTGATGACAGTACGTTTATCAATTTCATACTTCAAAAAAAAAGCGAAAATTCGCTCCTGTAAGAGGGGTGGCCAATGTTCTATTTCGTAAACATATTGTGGCTGTCTACTAAACGCCCGGCCAAAAAAAAATTCTGAAGTTCAAAGCTCGAACGGCACTGTCGGCTCGAAATAAGTGAATCACGCGATACCATTGGTTGTGAGCGTATGGAAACTTTTGTATATATACAAGCTCGTACACGATTTGTAACGACACACTTCCTTAAGTTTAAAGTATACACAACTACAAGTTACATTCACCATGTCTGGAAAAGGAAAAGGAGGAAAGGGAGGCAAGTCCTCTGGCAAGTCCAAGACCCGTTCATCTCGTGCCGGACTACAGTTCCCCGTCGGTCGTATCCACCGTCACTTGAGAAAGGGCAACTACGCTCAGCGTGTAGGTGCCGGAGCTCCTGTGTACCTTGCTGCCGTACTAGAGTACCTTGCCGCTGAAATCCTCGAGTTGGCCGGTAACGCCGCCCGTGATAACAAGAAGTCCCGTATCATTCCCCGTCACTTGCAGTTGGCTGTAAGAAACGATGAGGAGTTGAACAAGCTGCTATCTGGTGTAACCATTGCCCAGGGCGGTGTACTACCCAACATCCACGCTGTGCTTCTGCCCAAGAAATCCGGCAAGGCCAAGGCTTCTCAGTCTCAGGAGTTCTAAAGTGGTGCAGCTTTGATAGTGACCACAACGTGCTCTGTGACAAGCATCATAACAACAACAACCTGGTCCTTTTTAGGACCACCCTATACACAAAGGAATTATCAAAGACACGGTATACATGTTTGCATCTTTTGCACACAACACATCCTAGTAACTAGTGTGAATGTATGTTGCTTCCTTTTTTTGCATAATATTTACGCCTTACTGCTACCCGCATGATATCAAAGAGTTAATGCTATGAGGCTGGGCTCAGTCAGGGTGGCGGTGGGCATAACAGTATCGCATTCATAACTTGTACTGTGACTGGAAGAACATAAGCGCTATGTTAGCACTGTGCCCGATTTCGGAATCTCTGGATCTAATGCCAAGCTGCTGCTGGTAATTCGTCGATCAGACTGTACTAGACGACTAGTCTGTTTAAGGTATCAACACTGCGCATAAGAATCGGGTTCTCAATAAATGGTTATGAATCCAGCAACGTCTGTTACCTGCAGTGCAATTGAGGTAGAACATGTGTTACATGCATCCTTGAGCGCCACCTGCTATGTTTCTCAATATGTTCTGCGCTATTGCTATGTTCGTACACCTTGGCACATAATCGTTTGTTTCGTTTGTGCATACAATTGGTTTTTCATGCGTTGTGCTCCATGCTCGATCAGAGGGAGTTGGATGTACTGTACTCAAAATATGTGCCTTGGTATATCCTACCCTTTCAACCTATTACTATATTTTTTTCAATACAGTGCATTATGTACATTATGTACCTTCAAATTTTTACCTACTACACATGTTTGTATCGACATCAATTGTTTATGGATTCGTATATAGTCGCATCCAGTTGAACATCTCTACTGCATAGCCGTACCACTGTCGGAAGACCAACTTCTACTCGCTCTTGCTTTCCATCTCGAAAAGACTTTGAGTTCGCTCATCCGTACATAGTCGCATCAAAGTATGTATCTACTGCCAGTACACATGCTAACCTTCGTTGCGCGCCAAGTGTACAAACGTTACATCTGCCATGGCTCTCGTTTAAGACTTGTTTGTCATCACGTGTGCTCATCTAGACAATTGCTATCCGTTAAAACTACTCGGAAGCATATAGACGTTACTGATCAGCACATATATGTATAGTCTAGCATGAAAGCGGGGAACGAAGACAGGTGTAAAAAAACTGAGTTCGGATTATGTGTATAGATATACGCAGATATGTGTTCTTTCAACAGCAAATTTACACGAAAGAGAGGTAGCTCATTTATTTTGTGTATATTGGTGGGTTTTCCAGGTTGCTGGGTTTTATCATGAATCTAATATGTAGTATAATCATATGAATGAACTTATGTGAGTGGAATATGTATAGGTACTCATAAGTAAACAAACTGCACTCAGTTAGTTTGAGTCAAGTCAACGTATACTTTATTTCAATATATCTACGAATATATATATATATATATATATGTATATGTATATATATATATATATATATATATATATATATATATATATATATATATATATATATATATATATATATATATATATATATATATATATATTATATATTATTACATATCATTCATACGTATACCATATACATCAATATATCTCTGCGTATACGTATATATATATTATTATTGGCTTGTGTGCATATGCATATATATATACATGCATGCATATACATGACATATATATTATATATATATATATTATATATATATTGCTGTATATGTATTATATGTTATATGTATAATTATTATGTATATTACATATTATTATTATGTATGCATATATTAATATAATATTATGTATTATATAAACATATTATAATATATGTATATATGTATAATAATATGTATATATTATATATGTATATTTGCATAACCATATATATTATATATATATATATATATATATGCATATTATAACATTATTATATTATTATTATTATTATATTATTATTATTATTATGTATGTGTTATGTATTATGTATGCATATGCATAACGCATCTAATGTATATATGTGCATATTATATATATGCATATATTATATATATAATATTATATATTATTATTATTGATGCATATGATATGATACATGATGATGATGTGATGATGTGCGTGCGTGCGTGCATGTGTATGTATGCATATATTATATATTATTATATATATATATATTATATGTTTATTATATATATATATATATATATCCATATATCATACAATTATGTGTCCACGCATCCGTGCCACGTGTGTGGCGCATGTGCATGCCTCGTATTATTACGATCCGTGAGGACGCATGTGAACGTGCGTGCGTGCGTGTGTGCGCGCTTTATGTATGTATTCATCCATGCATTATGTATGAACCTATGTATCCTTGTACGCACGTACAGCACGTACGTACGTAGGTATATAATACGTATGTACGCACGCATGTATGTATGTATGTGCGTACGCAACGCACGTATGCGCATATGCGCACCCATGTATGTATGTACTTTTTTGTGCGTATGTGCGCACGTATGTCCAGTATGCATAAACGCATGATCTATATTTACAAAAATATATTTATGCGAGCGATGTGTATATACCTATGCATATATATATTATATTATTATATATATATATATATTATGCGATGATGTGCGTATATATATATTATATATATATATATATATATTATTATATATATTATTATTTATTTATTTTATATATATACGATTATTGATGATGATGATTGATGATGTGTGCGTGCGTGCGTGCGTGCGTGTGCGTGCGCGTGCGTGCGTATGTGAACCTATATTCGTATATATATATATAAAATATATATATATATATATATTATATGTGCATGTGCGTGCGTGCGTATATATATATACGTGCGTGCGTGTGTGTGTGTGCGTGTGTGTGTGCGCGTGTGTGTATGAATATGTATATCCATATGTAAACATACGTGTGTGTGCGCGCATGCATATGTATATGTACTTATATATGTATATATGTGCGCATATATATATATATTATATGTGTGTGTGTGTGTGTGTTTATATATATATATATACGTGAACAGCAAGGTATGGTGAACCAATTATGTACCACGACGGTGAACTCAATATATGTAAATACATTTGTTGCTACATGTGTATTCGATTGGTTATGTACGCAGGTTTCTTGTATTGGAAGTCAGTTGAATGGGCAATATACACGTGTCATCATTAGTGTCAACCATCACTTTGTATATATAAAATGCAAGGATTTTTTGTAATTGTATGCATATGTTTTCCATGTCCGTGTCTGTGCGCAAAAGAATGTAAACATTGTCCGTGGATACTTTTACAATATTCTTAACAAGCCGTTGCATACACACTCGCAATCACAGTTCCAGCTCGCAATCACAGTCTCAGAGTGGATACTTGCAAAGCTTATATGCATTATAAGAATGCGTACGCCTTTGTGCTTTTGTCCTACATAGGCATGTATATATTACACTGCGATAGGGGCTATATGCTTCCACTGTTATCACAAAATAAGAAAGCATGAGTAGATGCATCTAAATTCCACACTCAAGGGTGAACACTCAACATATTGGTTGCAAATTGGACAGTCGGTTTATTGCTAACATTTAAGCTATAAAGTATCAATGGACTAAGTATAGCACGTGCTAGGTGCTAGGTTATAAGCACGTGGTATGTTGCGAGATGGCCGACTGTAGGTCTGCTTTCGGTTCTGTACAGGGCACAGTCGAGGACTACTCTTCCGTCCAGCATGAGATACACAGCACTACACGATGCATTTCAGAAACAGAGTTAGACGCACTTTCTAAACCCTTATCAAACATGCAGGCACTCGCAATGGTGACACATACAACCCTATACCGCAATGAGAACACATGCAAACCCTATACTAAAACGCCTACAGACTTATAAAGCTGGTGTATGCCTTGATAGCGCTCGCTTGATAATTTCATATACGTGAGGGTGGTGCTAATAAGCACCAGGTAGTTTGTTTTGTTTATGTCACAACCACAGACCGTTTCCGACTGCTCGTTAGACATATTATTTCGAAGCTGAATGGGCCCAGAACTTCGCACATTTATCGGTTAGAGGTGTACTTGGTAACGGCCTTGGTTCCCTCAGAGACGGCGTGCTTGGCCAACTCTCCGGGTAGCAACAGACGCACAGCAGTCTGGATTTCTCTGGAAGAGATGGTAGACTTCTTGTTGTACTTGGCAAGCTTGGAAGCCTCACCAGCTACCCGCTCAAACACGTCAATGACGAACGAGTTCATGATAGACATGGCCTTGGAGGAGATACCGGTATCGGGGTGGACCTGCTTCAACACCTTGTAGATATAGATGGCGTAGGACTCAGTGCGTTTCTTCTTGCGCTTGCCACCGACAGACTTCTTACCGGACTTCTTGGAAGCGGGCGCTGCGGCACCACTTGAGGGTACTTTGGGAGGCATAGTGATATGTTTTCTGTGTATAACAAAGAAAAGTGTGGTGAGCTGTGAACGTTCGAGCTTGTATATATACAAATTCTCGCCCCTTAAATTGGCCAATCAAAACATTTATGTCCTGAATTTCGAGCCGATGGTGCCGTTCAGTTCTGAAAAACAAACAGATTTCACCGACAGCTGGGCCTGGTCTTAGTAGCACTCTGTTTATTGAAAAAAGAATATTCTAACTGATATGTAAATAGTTATTAGATAACGTCGGTTTGAATTCATACAGTAAACGTTTAACGCAAACGCAAATAATTAGTGTTTTCTACGTTTTAACGTAAACAATTTGCAGCTCATAGAAATTGGCTTGGGACTATTTAAGCGTAAATGTTTAACTTGAACGTAAAAACGAATGTTTTCAAACCGTAGTACGTTTTAGTACGACTGTCGACTGGTGATGGTTACATATTTACATACTCCATAGTCCATACTATATTGAGAAAATTAATAAATAAAATCTAAGTATTTATGAAACTGCTTTCGGTTAGGCCCCCATGAACTACGCGCGCAATTGAGAGTAAGGTCACTCTGGAATATAATTTAAAACTCCGCTAGTATAAATAGCAAACCACCCATCAACACAAACCTCATACTGTCTACCTTCACAAGTAAACATAAACATCTAGCATCATGACAGGCAGAGGAAAAGGAGGAAAGGGACTAGGAAAGGGTGGTGCCAAGCGTCACCGTAAGATTTTACGCGATAACATCCAGGGTATTACTAAGCCCGCTATCCGTCGTCTAGCTCGCCGTGGCGGTGTTAAGCGTATCTCCGGTCTTATCTACGAAGAGACCCGTGGTGTGTTAAAGGTCTTCCTAGAGAACATCATCCGTGACGCTGTTACCTACACCGAGCACGCCAAGCGCAAGACTGTAACTGCTATGGATGTTGTCTACGCCCTTAAGCGCCAAGGCCGCACCCTATACGGATTCGGAGGTTAAATTTTTATCACCATCGTCGTCGCTCTCATACTACAAAACTGGTGCATATTTGCACCACCCTTTTGAACTTGAAATTATCTATAGAATTCACTTTCGAATCGTATGTATGTATTTAACGAGATATGTATGCTAATTGTATAAGATTTATGTAGCGGTTAAATGTTATAGATTATAGTTTGTGCTTTATATCTCTTATAAGTGTTTTATTGTCACCCTAAATACTGTAAAGTCGTCGTGAAGTGTCACTCTTATCGATACGTTTGCCGTATTTCATGCACAGGGCGGCTTTTATTTTCAAACCAATATTTCATTGTTAAAGGATTCCTGTTTAAATCGGGGGTTATGAGAGTGCTCGCCATCACTGCACTGCAGATTTAACGTAGTATCTTCCAAAATGGACAAGACTATATCACCACACTGAAGATTTAACGTAGCAACTTTCTTAAAATGGCCAAGGCTATAGCTGTCTAATTTAGAGATATAATTTTTTGATAGGACAATATCAAATTGTACAAGTTGATTTGACTGGAGTCTCATTCAACCTGCTGGCTCTAGTAGGTGTCACCTGTTGTGTAGTATGCATTCTAAATTTGTAGGAAACAGTATAGCTTTATGATTGCATTTGCAAGTGTGATACGGCTATAGAATCCGATGCACAGCCGGCTTGCTATTTTGGTGTTTTCTTTTGTCTAGTATACGTTAATATTTAGGAGTGCGATCCGTAGCACACTGACACACGTGTAATTTGCAGTGTCTTTGCAAATTCTTCACAAATCCCTAGCCTATAAATGTAATCAGTATAAATGTAATAAGTAATGATCGTGCTGAACAGCATTTCGATGCCGTGCTTTCACACCTACAGCAGGTATATACAGCACAATAAAGTTGGCCATCGCTACGTGCCATTTCGATCTCTCTACTGCACACTGCGAAAATCTGCCACCGCGGCTGGCGCTATAGGTGAGTACCCAATTGCATTCTGATTGTTTCTCAGTACAGGTGCAGTGGCGTCTGGTAGCATATAGGTCCTTCCATACGCTACGTTTGCAAATTGTGATATTATAATCGAGCACAAATAAATGCACAACAATAATAATAAAGTCTCTTTTAATTGTGACACCGTTGAAGTAGGTAAAGTGAGACTCGTTCACTCCGTCACAACGATTCATTTACATTCACCTTTAGTCAACAAATAGATCAGCAATTCATATAAATTCTCTTTTTAAGTACCGACTAGGTCAAACATTGAGCAAAATAAACACTAGTCCCAAAGCTTCCAGATGTTTCTAGTATGGAGAATAGATGCGGAACTATACATACGTCCATATATGCATGTGCATACATACTTATTATTATAATATATATATATATATATATATATATATATATATATATATATATATATTATATATAATATATAATAATATGTATGCATATTATATGTATATATATATATATATATATATATATATATATATATATTATATTATTATTATGTGTGTGTATGCATGCCCATTTTGTATGTGTGTATATATATTATAGTATGATATATTATATATATATATATATATATATATATGTATATATATTATTATACATATATATATATATATATATATTATATATATTTTATTTTCATGTTCATGCATTTATGTATTTGTATATTTTTTATATAAATATATATATATATAATTATTAATATATAAATGCATAAATATATATATGTCCAAGATACATGACTGCACATGCGTACACATAATACATGCGTATGAGTTGCGTTGCAATTCATACACATTGTCGCGTGCGTAAATGCATGTATGCACGTACGTGCGTGCATGCATGCACACATGTACATGCAATACATGATTGTAATATGGCTACATGCTTACATTACATCATATATATTATTACGCCACGTTACGTACGTATGTTACGTGCGCATGCACAACGATACATGCATACATGCAATACATACATGCATACGTACATGCATACATACGGTTGATTATGGATGCGTAATATATATACATGTTACACATACATACATACATTACGCATACCGGCATGCACATATATATACATACATGCATTGCATTATACATACGTACATTATATGTATGTTGCATACATACATGCATGTATGAGTAATATATACATATATATATATATATGCATGCATACATTCATTCATAAATGGATTACATACATGGATCCATGCATGCATACACTGATTCATACATGCATACATACGTGCACAAAACACATGAATACACATACACGCCACATACGAAGAAATTCATTTGGCTGATAAAAAAAACATACATCCATGCACACGCAGATAAAACATGCATTATCTGACCATTCTTAAAGCATACAAATATAATATGTATGTGTATATATATGTATATATATATATATATATATATATATATATATATATATATATTATATATATGTATATATAATATTATATATTATACATATATATATATATTATATATATTAATATATATATATGTATATATACACATTACATACATATATATATGGTGTTGTTGCATGCATGATGTGTGTGTGTGTGTGTCCTGCAGTGCATGTACGCATACATATGTTATTATTATGCATGTACGCATTGATATGTACGTATATATATTATACATATATGAATGTATATGTATATTATAATATTATTATGTATATAATATATATTATATATATTGCATTACATATAATATTATTATTACATTATTGGCCGCATGTATGTATCGCATGTATACATATTGATAATCATACGCATGATGTGTATGTATTATGTATTACAATGTATTGTAATATATATATATTATTATATTACATATATACATGTATATGATGATATATACAAATGTGCGCATATTATTACGTGCAATATTATTAATATATGTGTTATTATTATATAATATATATATATATATACATATACGTGTTGTGTGGCAGTATGCATATGTGCTATTATTGCCACACATTATATATATATATACGCATGTATTGTATGCATGCATATATATATATATATTACATACGCGCGCGTGTGTGCAAGTGTATTGCATGTGTACAGTATGTATGTATGTATATATATATATGCCATATATATATATATATCTATATCTATATTTATTATATATATATATATATATATATACTCTAATATACTATATATATATTATATTTAAACATATATGTGTATGTGTGTGTTTGTGTATAATATATATATATATATATATATATATATATATATATATATGAACGAACGATCGATCGATATATAGATAAATAGATTGATTGATTGATGGATAGATGGATGGATGGATGGATAGATGGATGGATGGGTGGATAGATGGATGGATGGGTGGATGGGTAGATAGATAGATAGATAGATAGATAGATAGATAGATAGATAGATAGATAGATAGATAGATAGAGAGAGATATATATATGAAATATATATACATATATATATTCTTTATAGATGACAAGCTCAAGCTATCATTATAGATATAGAAGGTGATTTGTTTTGTGAAAAGGCATCCCTTCGAGCTGATTTTTCTATATCAACATGATTCTATTCACCGGCTGAGCTGTAACCTAACGACGTCGATTGAAATTACAGTATGTTGACATGTCCATGGAAAGTACCCTATACAGAGTCCCTTTAATATATGTTGTAGTGCCTGTTAGAGATAAGCAAGACTAGATATAGTCTTGTCGCTGCACACTGCATTTGTGCCGCAAACTGTAAGATCCGGTCCTAGTAGATGCCACAGCCCATTCAGCCCATACATCGTATCTACATATTTACATTGTCTGTGTTTTATTAAAAATGCAATATGTACCAAACTGCAAACACACAAGAGGACGCGCAAGAGGGAAACCTGTAAAGCGTCGAGAAGCTTTTTGGAGATCTTCCGACAACCCGGAATGCCCTACTACTCTCTCTCTCTTAGCCCAAAAGAGAGAGAAAATAAAACTATTTTAAAAACTAGAAAAGGCGCCATTTCACATGTACGTAGCTATTGGCTTAGCCGCAGAGTCAAAAGTCAAGAGGGTATGCGATTGGTTGTTGTACAGTTTTGGCGCTTTCCCAATTCCCACAGATAGGCATAAATTCCATCCGTATAACGCTTTTGAGTCTGTGGTTGGTGGTCGTTGTAATGGTTCAGACGCTTTACCTTTTCAACAGATAGGCGTAGAACGTATACGTATAACGTTCATTTTTTTTAAAGTTTGTTGTTTTATATGGTGTATGCGTATGTATAATATGTATTTTATTTTTATTTTTAATATTTTTTCAAAAGAAACAACAGATACATAGAAGGCTATTTAGAGTCGTAGAACGTATTTATCCGTAAATATTTAAAGTTTGTGATGGTTAGTTGACTAGTTGTTGTTGCATTGTTTTGGTGCGTTTCAGCAGATAGGCTTGGAACGTATCCGTAAAACGTATACGTCCTTTTCGAGACGCGGTGGAGCAAACTTTGTTCGACGATAATCTATCGACACAGATAGTTTTGCACGGAGTTATATAGTAGCACGCACGTACGTGTAGCTTGAGCACATACTAACTACATAACACAATGCTATGTCAAATGGAACCTACCTCTATATCAGAGGTGTGCGTGAGCTCAGAGGAGACCACGTCACAGACCATCACCCCTACACACTATGAGTCCAACAACACCACACGTAATGTCGTAGGGGTTAGCGGCCGAAAGAAGCTGAGCGCACAGCTGACAAGTACATCTACGGATGACGAGATGGAGATGGGGGTAGAGGTGGATTCAGACACGCGCAACTTCGCGAATGGGCAGGCAACACCATCTGCAAAGGAGGAGACTTACGTGGACTCGGATATACACTCCCCCTGTGCACCTACAGGGTCACACGAGCGTACACACACGCCTAACCTCTCACACGAAAGTACACCGGAAAGTACACCAGATGGTGCAAGCTTTGCACACAATGACGTGAAACCTGAGGCCCAACACACACGAGAGAAACTTGACTTGGGATTTATGTGGGCACAGGACAGGGATCGCTTCCTCGCCGATCGGGCCCGACAACAGAGGGATATGTACATGTGCCACACACGAGAGATGCACGACTTACAGATACGCCAACATGCTGAGGTGGCACACTGGACTGACTACTTTGCGTACACTAAACGTACTCAGTTGCATATGAACGGACATGAGAGAGATGATACGGAGACTAACGTCACCAGCGAGGGACATGAACAAGGTGGAGATGAAGCTGACGTAACGGATATCGTGCAAGCACAGTACATGCGCGACATGCGTATGCGACACGAAAGTGAGATGCATAGTGTGGTTGCGCACCACACGAGAGAAGTTCAGCAGTGGCGCGCATACTTTGACGGCGTTCTGTGCACTATGGAGGACGACACTGAAGTCGCTTGTGAACGGATCGTCCAGGCTACAGCGTCAGGTGAGGGTTATGCGTGTATCCTACTAGAGACTATACATCAGCGGCCATTGTATCGAGTTTTTACTTAGGTGCATTGCACTGAAGTTGTTTTGGTTATGTATGAGGATGTTGTTTGTATTCAACCCCGTTAGTAGATTGTACAGGTTTGTCAAAAGTGAGAGGTGACCCTGTGATGCACGTATCTGTTCGTATACGCAGTTGTCGTGCTTGTTCGATCGTTCTACACACTACTTCTATTAGAGATACATTATTCAACCTCAGTGGCTTAGCTTTACGTGTACCATATCGCTACGAGCATGGTTTTCACTGTTTACAATAGGGGAAGACTATATGCGCGAAGCACGGGTTGTACACATTCTCTAAATACCTCATCTATCCCTCGTGTACAGGCACAAATACGGGCGACTACATCGTCAAGTGTGGGGACTGTCGAATCACACTCACACAAGACGACTACTTCTGGTGCCAGGGCTGTAAGATGGCCACGTGTGCGTCGTGCAAGGGTGCGTCATGTGATGTGTGTGAAGAAGAACTGTGTGATGGATGCCTGGGCTCATGGGAGCAGGGGTGTGGATCGTGTGCTATCAATGATGTTGTACGGTGTTGTGAGCTGAAGACTATGCCCTGTGGTCTGCAGGAGTGCACGGCACACGCCGCGCAGCACGCAGACCACTGCGACTGCGAAACAGCGGGGCAGGACCGCGAAAGGTACACGTCGTATATTCAAGACAAGTAATTTACGACTATGTCCAAGTAATTTACAACACGTGTCGGAAAATCAGCGTGTACTTGCGTGTACTGTACCCGTGCACCGGCCAGGGTGGTGGATCTGTCGGCTATCTCTGCCGATGACTGCCGGGGTTGTCAGACTGTCCTTGTCGTATTTTCGGAACGGTCGTATAATGGACAAGTCCTATAAGCTGGGAGACAAGGATAGCTCGCCTGAGATTCATCGAGTCCGTGTAGTATACGCATAGGATCATGCGTGCAAGATCCACACTTTAGAAACCGCTTGCAGTTTCGAGTATGGACTTTAGACAGACTCCCAGCGAAGTGTGTCGCTTGAATTTTAAGGGATGTTCAGCATACACTTATGCGTGGGCCATATGGAACTGAAATGAGCTAGGATGTGGCATCAATGGCCGCAGGATGCGGTCAGTATACAATACACACATGCACACATAACACCCAACTATACTCGCCAATGGATGCCATCCTTGAGCCATATATAACAAGAATGTAGACTGGTATGGCTGCGTACAGACTCGCGCCCTGCCATGCGTCACATATAAGGACTTGCCAGAATGCGAACCACGCCCGGATACTATAAAAACATGCCCTTTACAAGGGTACGTGTGGAAAAACGCGACATATGAAATCAGAAGGCGATTTAAACAAATATCGTCTTGCTGGTATATTGAGAAAAAAATGTACATGGACTGCTGTACAGTTGATTGTAACTAGATGAACCAATGATTGTAGATAATATTAAATGGTAAATACCGAAGGGTTGATTATGCATTCCCACTTTTGAATTATGTAGTACTAAGTCCATGTTATTTTTAGTCAAAGTTGTCCTGTGGATGCACATGTGATACTTTAAATTGATGTGTCAGCATGAGGCACCCTTTGTAAATCGTGGCTTATATTATGAGATTTAACGTGGAAATCGCAGGGTTTGCACGAGGCCAGCTGCACATTGACATAAGTAATCCATGTTTTATACATACATACATACATACATACATACATACATACATACATACATACATACATACATACATAAATACATACATACATACATACATACATACATACAAACTCACACACATACATGTATACATACATACATACATACATACATGCGTGCATGCATGCACATGCATGCATGCATGCATACTAAAAGCCATACATACATTCTTAAACCCATACATCCATACATGTATATATAAAATACATATGCATATACATATATATATACGTACGTACGTACATACATACCTACATACATGCATGCATACATACATGAACAAATACATGCAACATACTAAAACCATGCATACATACACATACAAACCATATAAGTATATACATATATGTATACATACATACCTACTACATACATGCATACATACATATATACATACATACAATACAAGCACATACATACGATACAAACAGGCATACATATATTGATAAATAAATAAATAAATACGTACATACATACACACATACATACAAAACGAACAGACTTACATATACTTATATATAAATACGTACATACACACATACATACATACAAACATATATTTATGAATAAATGATTAAATACATACAGACATGCAAACATTTATATCTACATAAATGCAATACATATGCATAGAAGCATACTGCTAATCCTAGCTTAATAAATCGAAAATATGTGTGTATGTACATTTTATTCAGCTGTCTTGGATAGATTTAAAGTTCTTCGTTGTACGTACTCTCATAAGAGCTGACTACTATAGCAGCACGCTTAGTTATAGTAAGACCTTTTTGCCTTGTCATATTCTCATAACAGCTGATTACTATAACAGCACGTCTGCCTTGTTGTCTTTCGCTTAAAACTGCTTTTCAATCGCCACTTTTTCATGCCCATACGATGACACACTAAGCATGTCCGGCAAATTAAAAAGTATACCCCGTCATTTGGTGGGTGTTCTTCACCAGAGCCCGCACATCGAAAACACTTCAGTCCGTTGTACTGCAGCTTCACTAGTTTCTTCTCCTTCGAGTAGTACGCTGGGTTTATATGTTGGTGGCATTTCAACCCCTGTCTCGTGACTATTTGAGCTACAAGTGCAGGTCCTACTAGTACTATACTATCTCCACACACATAGATATAGTCTTCATTTTCAGTGGATTACAGGGATGTACCTCTCAGCTGAGGCTCAGGCAATCTCAGACTATATTATACGAGGCATTCTACTATCTCCCCACATTAGGTTGTTTGTCTTTAAACTCACAGATTGTGAGTCCGAAAGACTCGTACCGTAGTGGGTTTCTCCTTTGCAATAGCAGTCTTAACCTTGAGCGAAGGTCTGTCGCATTTGTTTGGAAGACCAGTTCGTTCTACTTTAAGGGTTTCTTTCAAGTTTCTTGTAGTGCTCCCCTGTTTTGTCTCGACTAGGGGTGTGTATATGAACAGGCGTGTGTGGTGTTCATCTCGGTTGTATTCATTTTCTTGTATCATAAGTATATTCTCTAGTATGACATATATGAAAGTCTGCAAAGTAAGTATTGGAGATGCCTTGCTCATTGCCTACTTTCTTGTTGCCTGAAAGACGAATAAGCTATCATACGCAGTATTTATATATTGACCGTTACCACCTAAAACAAAACGCAACACCCTCTTAACCTCGTTCTCCTCGGTCATTTGATAAACAAGAAGCATACTCCATGAGAATGAATACTGCCTCCATCATATAAATAGAAGCACACTCCATGAGAATAAATGTCAACTTCACTACATACGCTAACTTGAAGAGGCCATTGCACAACCGAAGCACATACTCACACATCACAGCGGCCCATCAGTGCACAATCCTTTCCGCTTGCCTGGTGATCAGTCAATAGCTTGAGCCTCACAGGCACTCAACTATTTTGTACTGTGGATGGTTAGCAGCCATGTCAAATGCCTGAGACTTAAGAGCACTGTACTCAGATCTCCTCAACTGTTCCGTACTTTGAATAGTCGGCGTGATTGTGTGTGTGCTGGTGTGCAATTTGCAGCCATGTCCTCGTGCCCGACACTTTATATCTCTGTACTGCGTGCGGCCCATTGTGATCAGTAGATCCATATTTCTTTGCGATATCAGTATCAGTATATAACAATGCAGCTTGCAATGCGTACAATGTGTGACGGTATACTGCCTGCACTACAGACTGGAGACTTGTACTATTCTCAGCTGAGTTCGTCATGAACTACTATTCTCAGTTGAGTCGGTCATAACTACTCTTCTCAGCTGAGTTGGACTACTATTCTCAGCTGAGTCGGTCATGAACTACTATTCTCAGCTGAGTCGGTCATGAACTATCATTCTTAACTGATTTGGTCATGATCCCCCAAATTACCCCTCATCCGACCTGCGTTGGATGTGTGTACTCGTGTCCTGTGTGAGTACTGCAGCTTACAGTCTTTGTCTCCATGGAGCCAAAAAGGTTTTACCTACAGTGTGCGTGGTTCGTTCCCTTTTATGTTCTGTGCGACGGTCTCTTGAGCTCACTCCCCATACGATACTTTCAAGTACGTACGAACAACATGCAGGCTGATATATTGACATGCGTTTACATCGGTTACTAGTATCAACTGCCTTAGCGGAGCTTTAGCTGCTCAATCAGAGGTACAAGCTCCCACAAATAGCGTTCCGCACCCGCCTGTTTTGCGGCACAACTGTTATATACCCCACCGGAACATTCACGAAGGTACCCCCTATATGGCCATTCGCACCAGAGGCTGAACGACTGTACAGGCACACCAATCGAGCGCAGTCCGCAAGCCTTTATTACCTCTGTCGAGCTTACTCCTGTTAAACGATTCTGAAAGCAGAATCCGACAATCGCAGCAATGTGTTCATAGGACCAACGATGGTTATATATTAGTCGCATTCCTATAGCACTGTGCACGTCCATCCACCACTGATCCTGCCACGTGCCAATCTTTGCGTTGCGCGCTCCCGCGTGGTGCACTCACTCGTATACGTACGATAGTCCTAGTATGCGATAAGCCTTGGGGCGATGCAGCGATTGCAGCCGTGTAGGCGACCAACGCCCCAGCGGTTGTACATGTTGGTGTACTGAATTACATTTTGCGTATGAGGCGCTTCTACCGGATTGTAATCATGTGCCTGTGTATGACTCAGCTATTACGATAGGGATCAACATTCGCAGGTGCTCTCCATAGTAGGTGCTTATACCAGATCGTATCTACATGTCTATTTATGACTCACCTACTACGATAGGTGTGCTGATCAACACACTCGCAGGTGCTCTCCATAGGAGGTGCTTATACCAGACCGTATCTACGTGTCTATCTATAGCTCAACTATTACGATGGGCTGATCAACACACTCGCAGGTGCTCTCCATAGGAGGTGTCTATACCAGATCGTACCTACGTGTCTATCTATGACTCACCTATTACGATAGGTGTGCGGATCAACACACTCGCAGGTGCTCTCCATAGGAGGTGTCTATACCAGATCGTATCTACGTGTCTATCTATGACTCACCTATTACGATAGGTATGCGGATCAACACACTCGCAGGTGATCTCCATAGGAGGTGTCTATACCAGATCGTATCTACATGTCTATCTATGACTCAACTATTACGATAGGTGTGCGGATCAACACACTCACAGGTGCTCTCCATAGGAGGTGCTTATACCAGATCGTATCTACGTGTCTATCTATGACTCAACTATTACGATAGGTGTGCTGATCAACACACTCATAGGTGCTCGGCAACTTGGTCGAACGCAGTTGTAGCTGGTCTCTCACTTTGCAAGCACAAAGCTTCACTGGTTCATGCGTACTCCCGCAATTTCCCGCCTCCCCCGTCTCGCCAACCAGGCCCATCTATCCCTTGCCGACGCGTTTATGTTTAGCTACGTATGTGCTATCACTTGACCATTGGTATCCCAAAACGTGAACCACGCCCCGTGCGCAAAGCAATCAATCAGCCCTCGTGTGCGTTAACGGACAAAACGGGCCCTCGTGTGCTCTAACATACCAACTGTGACCCTACACTACGCGCATCTCCGACACTCTCACTCAACCCCATATACTCAACGTCCAGCATCCCGGATGTCGGGACGTGTACGGACGACGATTCATATGGTCTTGTACGCTCGCTTGTAATACTCTCCCAGAGAGCTGGTACTTTAGTGTGTGTATGTGTGCTTGTGTGTACACCCACTGGGTGTGTGCTCTCATATACCACTCAGCTTGCCACTCCACATTTGCATATAGTGTGTATGGAATAAAGCATCGCAAAACGTTTAAGAGCCACTTGCAAACAGTAATATAGTCTTCCGAGTAGACAGACAGAAGCTACTCCTGCCGAGGTAGTCTCCTGCCAAAAATACTACACGCGCATGTCTTGGTATACCTCGGATGAACCAGAACACTTGCAAGCCTTTCGCGCCCAGGACTCGTTGTGGGCTGTTGCTTAGTCTATTCAGGCGTGACTAGTACTCTGCGTACCGAGTGTCTGACATAACCCCCGTGTGGTTTCTATAGTGTCTTCCGGTTGGTGTACTGACCAAAAATCCAACTCATTTCTCCGATGTCCAGGGTCTCGCTAAAGTGGAATGGATTATAAAACGGAATGGAAATGGACAGTAGTCAATCGATGGATGAGAGGAGTTTTGTGTGTTTATGTATGTCTGTATTTAATTTCTACATTCCAGGTATGCATAGATATGTCCCTGCATGTATGCAAAAGGTGCAAAAAGATTGTTTATGCAAAAATATGTTTTTCTGAGTATCGATAGATCGGTATTTAACAAACGAGATAGGCCTACGTATAAGTGCAGTAAATCAACACGTCTGTATATTGAACTCTTCTAGTGAGAATGTCCAGGGATAAAGTCGAATATATATATATATATATATATATATATATATATATATATATATATATATATGTGTGTGTGTGTGTGTGTGTGTGTGCGTATATATATATATATATATATATATATATATATATATATATATATATATATTATATATATATATATATGTATATATATATATATATATATATATATATATATATATATATATGTATGCTTATGAAATATATATATATATATATGTTTGTGTGATTGTATAAATATATATATATATATTTATCAATATCATATATATATATATATATTATGATGATACATGTGATGATGTGTGTGTGTGTGTGTGTGTGTGTGTGTGTGTGTGTGTGTATGTATATATATATATATATATATATATATATATATATATATATATATATATATATATATATATATATATATTATATGTATGATGTGTGTGTGTGTGTGTGTGTGTATGTGTGTGTATGTGTGTGTGTGTGTGTGTGTGCGTGTGTGTGTGTGTGTGTGTGTGCCTCCTCTCTACATAACAGAAATCAGAACATATCAACAAACGATATGTCTACCATGACTCAGACAACACTCAAGATATACTCGCAATTTACCTGTAGTGAAAGATGACGTTGACGACTACACAGAACCATTCGCAGGTGGCAAAGGCAGAATACACTGTACGGTAGAGCCAAAAGTCACTTTTAAACCGGTTTGGTGGTAAACACTATACGCGACTGCGATGTGAGAGTGGCATGAAAGACTATCACCTGACTGTGTATATAATGTGTACCAAGCTCGACGAGACCAAATGCAATTGGAGCACCTGTACACACCCTGGTCGTGCAAGTACAAGGACTCTCGCCTACCCGAGCGTGTACACACCATAGCCGTGTAAGTATATAATCTCTCACCCGCCCGAACGTGTACACACCATAGCCGTGTAAGTACAAGAACTCTCACCCACCCGAGCGTGAGTGCATGCAGCCAACCATGGTCGGATGAAAGGCTACAGATACGTTGTTTGGGATAGTCCCGAACACGGCACACCATACAGTGTATGTGTATCATTTGCGTCGACAGCCCAATTTGAAGGCGTGTGCGTAGTTTATGTTGAATGATGAGACTCACAGCTTTTTTGGGATATCCTATGAATCTGTCTCTTAGATGTTCCGAGTGGTACGGTTGAACACATACTCCTTCTTAATAGGCCTTAAATCTATATATATATATATATATATATATATATATATATATATATATATATATATATATATATATATATATATATATATATATATATATATATATATATAGTTTATCTACACATACTATATATATATATAGTTTATCTACACATACCAACGAACACACAACGAGGATTTGTTCATAGTCGTTTATTTGTAGTCGGCTGAGTAGCAGGAGTGATACTTTAAGAACGTCCTCATACAAGCTCTCAAACGTATACTAATGCATGTATATATATATATATATATATATATAGTACGTATGTATGTATATATGCATAGTCGGCTTCCTACTTATTTGTGTATATAAGTATTCTACCCTCAGTAAAGGATAACAGAATATCAGGGGAATCCGGTGTCAAGTTCTATATATATATATACCCAATATTTTATCTTATTCAGTTCAGAGGTGAGATGTACAGACAGCACATATCTGAATATGCAACATCCACATCGAGGCTTGTCAGCGAGACGTTAAGCCAGGAGTTGCATCTAAGCAACATCAATCAATACCAACCGGTAATATATCTTTCATACCAGTCTTTGCCAGGTGGATGAATGGCACATGCTTGCGATTCACACTCAAATACAAGTAGATTGCGTGTGACATCCCGAATACATACACACGCACGCACACGCACACGCACACACATGTTACGCTCCACACACAAACAAAGCACATCACATCTAAACTCTCGGGTGTGTGAATTCCTATAACACAAACCGGAGAAGGCACCCGCCGGCTTTGCCAATGGCAGACATAACAACTTACAATAGGGTGTGCACACGGTGTTGTGCTTGATGTAGAGAATCACCATGGTGATGGCTCCCAGGTCAAATGCAGTGCACGCCTTGATCTTCCAGGCGTAGGAACGGGCTTGAAGCTGGCGATTAAGCCAAAAGGCAAGTGTTGGGCAAGGAATAGAGGGGGGAAAGGATACACATGAACATACTTGATAGTGTAAATCGGGTAGTGGTATAGTCACAAGTGAGGTGTATATGTGGCTGGTGTATGTCTCATGGGCATTCTCTACAACGTATCCAGAATAAGACCATTTGCTGTACCTTTTACAGTGACAGAAGTATTCCGCTCTTTAAATCTGCTACATAGACTATATATCCATTACCCGCACCGCTATATAACCAAACTTTCCGAATTGAAGGAACTAGGCGGTTTGCCAACACCCGTTGCCCTATACCTGGTCCATTGCACCCGGAATCGACAGACGATACAGCCGAATGTGTAGCCACTGATGCATCGCCGAAGTCACCATAAACAGGATGGTCGACGCCTCATGTATGTCGTGGTTCTCATTGGATCCTGCAACACATAGTCATCGTGATTGAGTACGCGTGGCGCGTGTATGTGTGGGTGTGTGTGTGGGTGTGTGTGTGGGTGTGTATGCATGCAAGCGTGTTCCCGTATGAATAGTAACGAATGGCACACCCGTGCCCCGTGTGAGGTCCAGGTGTCGCTAATGATGTATGTCTTTCGCTTGGCTGTGTTTGTTCTGCGTGTATGTATTGTGTATCGTCCGTCCATGGTGAGGTTTACTGCCGTGGTAGTACGTCTGCATCAGATGAAACCAAGAGCGCTCTATAATGGCAACCGTCTGTGTTACCATAGCAATATCCTGAACTATCTACTGGGTGTACAGGTCTGTGTTACCATAGCAATGTCCTGAACTATCATCTGGGTGTACAGGTGGTAGGCTGCCCCGGTACTCTCTCTGGTGTCTCGTAAACTTATCATGTTTAGACTTTTTATAGTATGAGTGGTTCATAGGTAACACGCACGATACGTTTAAACGCTTTAACTGTGACGGAAGCGAAATGTGACATGCAATCATAGATTGAGTATGTTGCAACGGATTTTATATAACTGACTTCTTGCACTTGCACAGAGATCGCATACAACTCAACAAAGTTACTCCCCCCATAGGAGTTAGAAGTAACTGTCATCTTGCGCACAAGTAAAGCCTGATACGCATATATATACAACCCAAGCCAATAAGTATATGACCTCCATATCAGTATGGCCCGATAATGTCCGGTAAGAACAGCGTATGCCAAACACAAGCACAGATTCGTGCGCTTACTCCCCTTTGTATCAGCACTGACATTTGTCTTGCTATTCACTAGGCAACCCAATTATATAACTACATGGTGGTAACTCATGCATTTGGCAACACCGTACACGTGTGACTATCCAGCATAGAGGTTCATAAGAAGCAGAATGCCATGTTGTCGGTCACAGTACGCCTTACTGACATAGTGTGTGTTGAATGAACTTCTGATGGATAAGAGAGCTGGCTTAACTGGGCAGAGCAACACAACGCAAATACTAGGGAGTACATATAAAACATCAATCCGATCATCAAAGAAAGTAGACGAGCACTCCTTCAGAGCGGGAAAAAGAAATATTCTGGAATTCTCATTCGGACAGGTATATGGTACGACTGAATTGAGGTGCGTCCTGGCCAGGCCCATATGACTTTACACTGACAGGGTGGGTGAACCGTTTCGTGATCAACTACATCACAGACTGTTGAAGCAAGTAGTACACATTCGCAACCTACGAAGCTTAAGCACTTGAACTTGTACATACGAAGACCTGACTATGACTATGCAAACACGCATAGGGACCCACACATCGCGATGAACGACGTACATATTGAGGACCAACATTACAGCTACACATGAAGTTGCGCCTTCCAGTATACCTTATGCCACAAAAATAGGTATATCTTCACATCACATCAAAATCTATATATATATATATGTATATATATATATATATATATATATATATATCTATGATATATATAAATATATATATATATATATATATATATATATATATATATATATATATATATATATATATATATATATATATATATATATATATATATATATATATATATATATGTATATATATATATATATATATATATATATATATATATATATATATATATATATATATATATATATATATATATATATATATATATATATGTATATGTGCATGTATATATGTATATATGTATATATATATATATATATATATATATATATATATATATATTATGTGTGTGTGTGTGTGTGTGTGTGTGTGTGTGTGTGTGTGTGTATGTGTGTGGGTGTGTGTATATATATATAGACGTTCACGTAATCACCATATGCATGCAAAGTAGATTCAAAGATATACTCACCAACAAAGGTGAGAATCGCTAAGAACAGATATTGCAGCATGAAGAAAACCGTAGTGGCTTTGTTGAGCCTGTGGTATCCCTCAGTCTGGTCTGATCCGGCTGTCTGTGATGAACGAACATATAGGAGCAACCGTGTTTTCACGAGCACAACTCTGGACGCAGTACAGGGCGATCGCTGGGACCAATAAGAAGTCAAGTAGCCGCTAAGGCGCCAAATATACATGATTATACTTTCATGTATGCATACATGTGTGTGTGTGTGTGTACATGCGAAAGTGTGTGTCTGTGTGTGTATGCATATATATATATACTGGTTTTCTTGTAGATAGAACGCTTGCGATTATGTATCTGCGATCCAAATGGTGGGTAGCACTATAGATCACTGACAGGGAGACCCGAGGAGAGTCAGACAGCTAGAAGCACCACAAGAAATGAGAAGAAAATACTCGTGTGGAGCAGCAAAGGGCAATACGTACGCGATTGTAGATAAATGGGCAAGCAGATACTTAGTAGGGTGAGTGAATGTGGACAGTAGCACCTGGACAAACAATCTGGCAGTGCTACGGTGGTCATATGATCATGCTGATACTCCAAATGAGCATATTCAGTTGGATAGACCAAGACGTAAACTGGTTGGCTATGTACTAGTACTACTAAGACAATGATTGAGAACGCATGAACTGTAGAGGATGCGGTATACACTCTGATTGATCGCAGGCAACGGATTGCATCTCTATATACCCCAGCCCCGCTTGGATAAAAGACACCCGAGAAGGTTGGCTTCATAGACACCTACGCATGGTAGAACCAGTAAGAACCATATATCTAAATCGAGAAGAACATATTGCACTGTTATATATGTCAAACTGGGTGTGTGCATCAGGTCATACCTGAAACCAGTTATGGTAAATGAACCCCGAGAACACTCGCATCATAATCATCAGACTGATTGACATCCGCCAGATGTACCGTTGAGGAGTGGCGTTGCCTATGCACGAGCTGATCGACGGAATAAAGTTCGCTACCTGATGTGCATGTGCGGGACAGGGGGTGGGTTCATTACGCCAAACGGGTTTGCTGCAAATTGTTCGGCTGTTTCATTCTAATACAACTAATGTTCATGTATACGGCAGGTGTATGCGAATGTGGAATATGGAAAGCATACAAGAGCGTACGCGTATATACCTTGCAGTGAGTTTTGTTGACCGAGTCAAAGTCTTTGTACATTGACAGCACAAACACCGACGTAAGCCCAAATAACGGAGGTATGGCACCCAACCAAGCCGTGTACCTGTGTGTTCGTACATAATTCGGGAACCTCAACCAGCTGACTTGTCAAACATATAACTGTAAATA